>PVLA01002452.1:0-167054 GCA_004027455.1 Hydrochoerus hydrochaeris
AGGAGGAAGAAGAGAGAGAGAAGGAGAGAGAAGAGAGGAGGGAGAGAGTTATGAAAGGAGAAAAGGAAAGAAGGAAGGAAATGATATATAATGGGCATCAACATTCTTGTTCTAGTGTGAATTCATACATAAGCAAGGAAATAGGCTGAAGTTACCCATAAGGTAATAAGATTAGAGCTGGAGACCACAGTATTGGTTTGTGTTTAGCTTAACGTGGATACATGTGGAAATATCAGTATATACAAAAGTCAGAATACGCACGTGTAATTCTTCGATCCATCAGCTAAGAGCATCTAGACCACCTCAGTAGCAGAGAGCACACTCAGTGCTAAAGTCATGATTTCTCACACCATTCTCTAAGAAAAACAATCAAAGCTTCTTAGAGAAATGAGTGATTCTAGGACTGGAGGAGAAAACATCAGGCCAGAAGCATCTTGTATTGGCAGAAAGTAAGTTAGTTCTGATAAAAAGTGGGGGGAACATGTGAAAGAGAAATAAGAGCTCACAATGCTCAAAATTGAAATAATTGGAGCAACTGAATAAATTAAGTAGTATGCTGTACTGATTATAAACCAAAATATAAAATAAATATCCATGGGTCCATAATGATAGGAAACATTTCCAAACAAATGAATGAGATCTCTTCCACATATAAAAATTCCAAAAAATTTTTTTTGCATACTCTGCCTGCAAGGAGATAGAGTATAACTTTCCACTCTTAAAAGATAGACAAAAAAAAATAGAAGAAAATATTTTGAAAATTTTCATCATAAAGAAATGATAAAGTTTGAGGACATAAATATGTTTAACCTGATTTATATTTTACACACACATACACACAAATTACATAATATATACCTGTATTACATGTAAGCATTACATGATACCACATTCAGTATATATATTTCTTAATTTTTTTAATTGTAACGACTTCCCTCCAAAAAGCCAAAGTATCAAAAGAAGGAAAAAGAGTCACTTTCCAGTGGAGAAACCTGACAAATGTAGTCAGGTAGGTAATCACAGTCAATGTCTATAGTAGTAAGTCATACTAATAGTATGTGCCTCTCTTATGATATGAAAAGTAAATTTGAAAATCAATTTGCCTATATCTACAGAGTCCCCCGAGATTTTTATTAGAATTGTCTTAAATCTAGGGATAAATTTAGGATGAATTTAAATCTTTATTATGTCGAGTTTCTCATCTATGAATATGTTAGGTTTTTCTGTTTACTTAAATTATTACAGATTTCTTTCAACAACATTTGTAATTTCAATATATAGTTCCTAAATATACTTTATTAGATCTTTTCCTAAATGTTGCATTTGGAAAATACTTCAATGCTATTAGTTTTTTGTTTCTTTGTTTGTTTTGGTTTTGATTCCTAGTTGCACATTGCCAATATTAAGACATGGTCAACTTTTATGTGTTGACCTAGTAGCCTAGTAGATATTGACTGTGATTACCTACCTAGTAGCTTCTTATTTATCTGGTCTAGGAGGTTATTCTTGGTTGTGTGGTTATGGCTGCTGTTGTTTGTGGCAAATACCTTGGAATCTGAATTTTCTATGGAGACAATCAAGTTGTATTCAAATAGGGATAGTTTTATTTCTTTTTCAAACCATTTCTTTCTTTTTTTTTATTGATTATTACACCAGTCTGCTCTTCCAGTAGAATAATTTTGAGTAAGAGTGGTGAAAGAGGAGTCTCCTCCCATGTTATTGATCATTAGGAACGTTAGGATCATTAGTAAGGTAGGCAAGTATTTCACATGATATAAATAGGATCTGGGCTTGAGGGGTTTTCTGTATGGATACAAATTATTAGATTAAGGAAATTCTTCTCTATTCCTATTATTGAGGGTTATTATGATGAATGAATTTTGTATTTTAGCAAAACCGTTTTTGGATCATTGATATAATAGTGTAGATTTTCTTCTTTAAAAGTGTTCAGTGGATTGCATTAATTCACTTTTAGATATTAAAGCAAGTCTTACACACTCAGAACAAAATAAGTGATCATATTATATTATTCTTTCTATATGTTGTGTTCATTTTTCAAATATTTCATGAAGGACTTTTTATACTGATGATGAATACAATTTGTTTTATATTTCTTCTTTTTTGTAATGTCGTTGTCTGATTTTTATACCAGAATAATGTTGTCTCCATAAAATGAATTGCAAAGCATTACTTCCTGCTCAGTTTTCTAGAAGAAATTATGCAGATTTTATGTGAAATCTTTAAATGTTTGCTAAAATTCACCAATGAAACATCTGGACTTATAGATTTCATTTACAGAATGTTTTTAACTATAAACTCAATACTTTAATAGCAATAAGGCTGTTCAAGTTTCCCACTTCATCATAAGTAAATTTTGGTCATTTGTGTCTTTCAAGAAATTAGTACATTATATCTGATGCTGAATCTATGTGCATACAGTGGTTTGCAAGATTTTTTTTTTTTTTTTGCTATCCTTTCAACGCCTATGAGGTCAACAGTGACACAAAGTTATTCCTGATATTGGTAATAATTTTGTCTTTTCTCTTTTCTCATTTTTGTTCAGCCTTATTAAGGCCATCTGTATACTTTTGACAATTTTCAAATTTTCTATGAAAAACATCTATCATTTTATAATTAGAAAAATAAAAATTTTAATGTCATTTAAAATTTAAATTTATATCTGCATGAGAAGTGGATAATAGATGCCTACAATATGGGATTTATACATAATTTAAAAGTGATAACACACATAAAAGCATTTTACTACTTATATTTATCTGCTAGCTGTTACAAGATCACCAAAGGAGACATTTGTGTAATTAAATTAGAAAAATATAATTGTTTTCCATATTGAATAAACTGCTACATTTGTATTATGATTTAGAGAGTTAAGGAAAGTATTTAAATTTTAAAACTGCTTTCCCACATTTTTAACAAGGTTATACACAATTAGATATGTGGCATTTACTTAAAGTTTTTAATCACTTCTGAAAGCCATTAATCAATACTAAAAATTCAAAACCTGTACAAATATGTATAAAGAGCAATGGAAGGTAGGCAATTATTTTATTACTTTGGAAGCAGCTGACATTATTTCTTTGAAGATCAGTCACATAAACTGAATCTTATATTGTAGTTTTTCTTTAGATTCCCACACCGATTTCCAGTGACTATGCAGCCTAACTTGTCCTACATTTCAAATTAATCAAAATGCAACTGCTATAAGCTTGTTAAGAAAAGAAATAGGTCAAATATATTCTTATAAACTCCACCTTTTATATTTGCACATAGTTTAGAAGGAAAAGGAAACAGGACTGTATTTTCCAGAAAACCAACCAAAATGAGGCAATTCAGCATAAACCTAGCTATCCTCTCTCTTCCACAGAAAGATGTGCTGAGTTCCCTTTTCCTCTGAAACTAGGTAGAAACACTGTACCCAGAATTTGGAAGGTACCATTTTATAAAGACAGTGACCTCCTAAATATTGAGCCCTCAGAGTCCTATGAATTGCAAAGGCCTGAGAAATGACAAGATTAAAAGAACTCCAATTGTAGGAGAAAGAATAGCATTAGATGAAGCCAACACACTCAGCCATGATTTGTGCAATGCTCAAGTATTAACTCTCAAGCCAACAGCATCTTCCCAGGTTATATGCAACCACCAAATTACCATAAATTAAGCTCAGGCAAAATAAGGCCATAAAATGGACATTTTACAGTGGCTATTGACTATGATGTTCAGTTTTCACTAAATCTCCTGAAACATTGTTACTTTGTCAACTGAATTAGTAATTGAGGTCTTCTTGGGAAGGAAATGTGTAAGGTTTCAGACTCCATATATATTACTCACCACAATTAAAGTCATTCACTGTAAGAAGCTGCTATCTATGTGCATCAGACTAATTATTTTGTGCTTTTTTACTAAGATAATGGTACACTGCTACCAGTGGGCAAATCCTGATCATACATTATATCACACTTCCCAGAAATTTTGATGAAAACTACAGGTGGAGACAGATTATAATGGGAACATCTAATTGAAATTCATCTCCATTTTGCTTCAGATGGAAGACATGCTGCTTCAACCCTGAAACATATTCAATGTTATTCAAATTGGATGTAGATTTTTTCAGGCAAAACTAAATTCAAAAAAATAATGTATCTCAAAGGGAGAGTCAGGGGTACCATAAATGTTGACCACTTGGGTTTACTGGTGCTACTGCGGTCCAAGGTAGAAGTGAGTAGTAAACTCCCACTGCAGTTTGTTAGTTTTGGTGAAACAGTACACTGGCAGTTAGCAATCCAAAACTTTCAGAAGGACCAGGAGAAGTACTGTGCAATCTTTTAATAATTTCCCTACAACTCCACAGCCAAATCTCTTCATCAGCATGCAGGTCTTTATTATGTCCTTCTTCATCTTCTGCTTCTGGCCCCATCTCTAAGGGCCGAAGATGGAGGTTTTCAAGTGACACATTGAATAGGAAGGTATCTTCTTCCTAAGCCAAAAAAACTTAATGCACACATACATTCATGCATGCACACATGCACACACACACACATTCTGATAATACTGACATATATTCATGCATTCATACATGTATGTCCGTGCACATTCATATATAAAATACATTAGGTATGGATATGGCTTTGATTGTATCTGAGTATGATATATGTGTCCCTTTCTGTGGCTGTTCACCATAATGTTCTTTATTGCAAATAAGGCTGAAAAATGGTTAACAAAATAGCAAAGACTTAAAATAGAAAATGTCTCGGACTGATGGTGTACTGTAGAAAAATTGTCCAGGATATGTAAGGCCCTTTGGATTCCCAGCATCACAGCACCCAAAATAAAAAATAAAAACCTTTTAAAAACTGGAATATTTCTGACTTTTACTAAGCCACTAGACAATACACTTTTCAAGAGCAATTGACTCATTCATTACCATTCATTCAATCAATTTATGATGAGCAATGACCACATGCCAGGTACTAACAAAGATGCCAGAAAAACAACAGTAAATGCAAACATCTCAGCCTTCGGTAAGCTTTCTTTCTATGGGCAAAATGCAAAGAAGAGGTAAACATGTGAGACAGTGATGCATGCTATGAGGAAATATAACAGAAGTTAGGGAAAAAGAGATTGATGGTGTGCCATACATATGGTGGTCATGGAGGAACTCTCTGATAGGTCATATTTTAGCTAAGACTTGAATGAATTGCAAGAGTATGCCTGATGTGTAACTGGGAGAAGAGCTTTTTAGGCAAAAGGAACAGAATGTGAAAAAGTTGGAGAGCCAGAAACTTGTAGCTAGAATACAATGAAAGAAGGGAAGACAGAAGGGATACGAACTTAGAGAGAAAGCAGAGGCAAAGATAATTCTCAGCCTTATAAATGTTGGTAGTAACTTTGGCTTTAGAGTCAGTTAAAACAGGAGCCACTGGAAAGTTTCAAACAGAGGGGAAACATGATCTGATTTTTATGGGACTTTTTCTGGGTGCTTTTCAGAGAAGCAAAGGAAGAAAGAATGGGAAGAGCCAAGCAGAGCAGTTAGAAAACAACTACATTAACCTAAAGGTGAGATATGGAGATAAGAGACAAAGTACTGCATGGCATATGGTAAGAAGAGATCAGTTCCTGGATGTATGCTGAAAGTAAAGACCATAGGAGTGACTGATAGACTTTTATTGATTGTGACAAAATCAAAGATGATTCCAAGGTTTTTGCCCAAACAATGGGAAGAACAGAGTTGGACATGAAGTTTCTAGAATGTCAGCAACTAGAAAGCATGTTATTATGTTGAAGCAAGACATGACAACATAAAATGCCCATTCTCAAAGCAAGAATGTCCCATACTGAAAGTATGCTGTGCCACCCTGAGTGCTGAGTATCTTTATTCTTCACCTTAGCTGAATATTATGCTGTCCCCATAGGCTGCCTACCTTCCATTTTGGGGCTGAGTTCACTAAGGCATGGAGGAGAATTTTGCCTTTTTTATTGATAAAGATTTGACTGCTTCCAATGTTTTCCATACTTTCCTATGTATTAGGTGGATAAGGATAATGACAAGGTCATTGTTTCCTTAGAGTTTATGTTCCTTTGAGTGATGCAGACAATAAGCAAGAAAACAAATCATAATTTTAGCAAATGACAAGTTCTGTAAGAAAATAAACAGGGTTAGGTGACCCAGCATCACATAGAGGAGCTAGCAGTACAGTGTGGCTGAGAATGTCCCCTCTGAGGAGAAACATTCATAGAGAGTGAGACCAGATGGGTAGGAGAAAGTCAACCACGGGCGGGAGTAGGTAGAAGAAGAGCATTCCAGGGAGTAGAGATAGCAAGCTCAACACTTTAAAGCCAGAGGAAAGGTTTATATACTTGAGCAACAGAAAGAAAGAAAACATGGGATCTGTGGCTATACAACTAGGAAACAGAGAGGCCAGAATGTGAACTTGGGTCTCTCTGGCTCCAAAGCCTGAGCCTTTAACTGCCAACACCTTTTTTTTCTAACTTTCCTTATTTGAACACTTTCTGTTATAAGCTGCCTTAAGAGAAAGCTACTTGTCCCCTCCTACACTAGCCTACCGCAGTGAAGCGACAGTGCGTATACAATTCATGTGTAACTTCTCATCTTCCTTGAGCTGACACAAACCTATCCAAGCTCCCTGTGCTCCACTGAACACATTTAAATTAAACTGCTCTATTTGATTACACATTTTTGTGTGTATTTGTCTGTTTATCCATCTGTCTGTCCTACTATTTACCAACATTTTTCCACTACTGTTTTCCCTAGGTAGAAGGAAGAAGAGCCTGACTCATGGAAATCATACAAGATCAAAAATTTAAATATAGACTAGAGTATTTTCAAAAGTTTATAAATTCCCTAAGGAAAACAAATGTGGTGACACACTTCAGAGAGATTGGGATGGAGGTGGCTACTGTGCTAGAGGTCAAGGCCTCACGGGAGAAGTAATTTAGGCTACTTTTGTGCTGAGATATAAGTAATGAAGAAGACCTGTTTTGGGAGAGTAATGACAATGTGACATTCCAAGAAAAGTGGGGAAGAAGTGCAAAAGACCCTGGGACAAAAAGAGGAGAACCGAGGCCAGATCAGGATAATGGCAGTGAGCGGAAAGCAGTGGATGAACTTTAGTAAGTATTTTAGCTGTTGACTCAACCTGCCTTGCTGGCAGACTCAGTGTGATAAAGAGAGAGAGCAAAGCCCTTGGGGGAAAGAGTGTTATTTAGTAAGAAGTATTGGGTAAGAACAGGGGACAATAGAACGGCAGGGCCTCTTAGTCCTAAAGAATTCCTAGAAGTGTCCTGTCTTAAGAAGCTTGGATATTTTGAAAAGGGAAGGAAATTGCAGCAGGACACTTGCATAAATATCCTGAAGATATAAAGAATTAAAATAAAGGGACAGAGATAAGAAAGTTATGAATAATCTGAAGCAAAGAACGAAGAGATCACTGAAGCTACAGGTCACACATTCTCTACGTGCTTTATATATATAAACACACTCAGTCTTCACAACATTCATAAAGCAGGTGCCGCTTTTCTCTCCACTTTACAGATGAGAAAACTGAAACAGAAAGAAGTAAAAGTGCTCCATCAAAAGTAGCCAGAAACAAACATCGGTTTCTTCACATTTATCTGTCTTCGTGAGTGTGTGACCTCATCAAGAGCTGATACAGAAAACTTCCTTCCTGAGCTTTCTAGTCTCGATCATGTTAGGGCTCTCTAAAGGCCAGTGACTCTTTCGCTAGGGGAGGAAGGTGAAATCCTCAAACAGAAGAACTACAGCTAAACCTCCAGTGAGGCTGTGGATAATTTCCATAAAGGTTCTTTCAGTGCAGTATGTTAAAATGTGTTTAAATCGTTATATATAATTTTACCAAAATAAAGATTAATCCAATCCTTCTGATGTGAGTTATAATTACAAATGACCACTAAAAGTATGCTATAAATACACTGCAAGAAATAGATAAATTAATTGAAAACAAAGCATTACAGCCAAATGAAATCTCCTAGAAGGCCTAAGCAATCTGGTTTCTTTAAAGAGAGATGTTGAGAATACCCAGCATGAGAACCATATTGGTTACAAATATAAATAGTGTCCTAGAAAGTATAAATAAATTCATAGATATAGGATGATAGAACCATAATTAGTAAGAAAGAATAGATTTGCCTACCAATATGTCACTAAATATAGAGATCACACCCAGGCAGACAATTGCAATCCTCCAAATTATTCTCTTAGCCATGCTTGCCAGAGACAGAATATGAACTGGCTTAACTTAGGCACAGCCCAGGAAAGGAACTGTATTAAGATGCCACTGTTGCTTTCTGTAGTGAAGCAGTAAAAAAGGCACCTTTCTACTGAGGAAAGAGGTGCATGTGCAGACCAAAACAGAGCAGCTTGGTCACCATCCACACATTAGATCACAAGTGTGTAACCAAAAAGTGTTATCATTACCAGTGTATCCTGGAAAGTCTTCTGTTTACTCCTATAGGCTTATTTTCAAGCCTTCTCTATCTCTGCGTGTGTGTGTGTGTCCATCTGTCTGAAAAGTCAGACTTTTATGGACTACATCAACCAGGCTCCCTGGACCTTTAGATTTGACTAATAAAAATCACATGATCCCAGGTCAAAAGACAGACAGACTGGGGCACTTACTGTCCAATTTGTATTATACCTGGACCACAGGCCTCTCAAAGCTATCCGAAGTTTACATCCAGGTATCTTCTCATATTTCCTGCCCTGTACCTGTTTCTCACCCTTGCAAGCCTTCATTAATCTATGAGTAGTTTATCTTGAACTTGCCCACACCTTTCTAAATAAGTCATCATTAAAGTTTCTCTAATAAAATCTTTGGAGTTTGCCATCTGTTTCTTGTTTACCAACTGATAAACACAATGCTTCAACTTCCCTCATAATCACTCAGAGCTTTTTAAAAATACAAAATTTCCAGATCTTACCCAGGACCTATTGAATCCGAATCCCTGTACTGGAAGTAAGGAATATGTAATGGTAACAGACACCCCAGTGATTCCAGGGCTGCCAACCTGGCAGCTGTCCCCAGATGAGCATTTGGGAATCACTGCTCTGCAGACCTCATCGTGCCAAACCAAAGCATTTGAAAATAAACCTGATGTTTGCAGAACAACAACCCCAGCTCCACATTCTTCTAACATCAAAGCCACCACTACTCAGGAAAAGGAGTGGCTTCCCCATGGGGGCAGCCAAAGCCGAGAAAAATAAGCATACGGTGTGCGGTGATAGGAGATGTTCCTGAGCACATTACATGAATGTTCAACTACTCCTTTCACATTTGATTAGATCCTCAACTGAAATCACTTTTCAACCATCTTACAGGAAACAAAATCCATTTCCACTTCCATCTGGTGCCAAAATTAACAAAGTGGAAAATGCAGACAAGCTGAGGTCTGCCCAACTTTAGCTTATAGTAGACGTAGAGTACCTGGGGCATTTCAGCCTTTGGGACAGGAAGCTTGTTTCTTCCTGAAGACCACAAACCTCAGACAGAGCCAGTAGATAAACAGAACCAGGAGCCCAAACTGCTCCAGTCTCTGAAGACCTCCTCTCCATTCAGAAGCTGAAGGCTAAGGGCTAAGCTGACCATCTGTTCTGCTCTCCAATAATATGTAATTAAGTAATTTATTTATTCAGCACTTGAACCCCCTCCTCTCTCCTCGCATTAGTCAGGGTTGATCATGCCAGACCCAGCTGTAGTTAACATATTGCACACTCAGGCGAGCGCTGTGCTACAAAGCACTCTTCTAGCCTCCTGGCTACGGCCACCTCTCAGACCCAACTGTAGGAGTGGCCGCGTGAGTCTGGCTGTCAGCTGGCTCTGCTTTCTTCCCCAACGATTCGGCAGCTCTCTCCTACTGTGCACTAAACCATTTACTGTGCATATTTAATTCATTTGTTCAAAGATTAATTTACCCACATCCTCTGATCACTTCCACCAGGCCAGCTTACTGGCTGGGCAGCACCAATGGATTTTTCCCATCTGGCAAATCTTATCTACCCTATAAACAAACACAAATGCGCCCAGAGCCTGACACATGACTATCAAGCATTGGGAGTGATTCCATCAGCCTTAGGCAAAATTTAGAGTTGAAACTATGATTACATGTAGCATATGTGATGCTTTGTATATTACATGCAACGTTTTATATATCGCATCTGTTATTGTGCCCTAAGCAGCAAATATCCCCTTTCTTCTGATAATAGCTTTCTAATTTTTAAAACAAAGATTCTCATTCCTTATTTTCTGTGCCTGTAGTTAGGACAGGGCTGGTTTGGTTAAGGGATAAGCTGAACTTGATAATATTGAGAAGGGGAGAAGTGTGGGTTATTTTTCTATAACTGCTGAGACAAAATACTCAACACTCAAAATTAAAGGAGGAAATCTTTATTTAACTCACAGTTTGTGGAAGTTTCAGTCTGTAATCATCTGGCTCCACAACAGGATGGTGTGGCACAGGGGCAACAGTGTAAGGTGGCAGAAGACAGCAAAAGCAACAAGATCCAAAAAGAGGGAGGAGCAAACCTCTTTTCCTCCTTTATATTGTAAAACAGACTATGACTCTCTAGGGCAGGTGTAGCACTCACACCTTCCCTCCTCTGGCACAGGATGAGGATGTTTACAAAGTAAGGACCCTGACTCCCTGCCGAGTCACTTAAACTGCTAAATTTCTCAAATTGACACAATGTATCCATCATTGCAGGACATGACTTTGGATTATCAAAGTGGACACCAAATGAAATCACAAATACAGTTGTAAGACTACATGATGTGACTACAGACAGATCTGTAGGAAGAGAAGACCCAGGAGCCTTCAGACAAAACAGCAGACCTGCTAGCATTTTTAGTCTGATCCACTGAAACTGCTCTCAGACTCCCAGACTCCAAAACTGAAAAAATGCATTCCTTTTGATTACCAGGAATCGATCGCATGAACTTGTGCTTGCCAGGCATGCATTTATGCCACTGAGCTAAATCCCTGGCCATATTCCTTTTAATTTAAACCACTAAGTTTGTGGTGATTTGTTATATAGCAGGTATAGGAAATTAATAGAGTAACTGCCAACTCTAGTGTTCTGGGAATTTTTATTCTGGACACTTTAATCTACTTGATAGGTGATAATAATGACATTGGTAAGGGTTTATCATATCATGTCACACGCCATACACCAGTCTAACAAGTTTTTAGGTATTACTGCATTTGAATTTTACAATAACCCTATAATACAGTGCCTTTTAGTGTCTAATTTTATCAAAAAGGCAGAGACTTAGAAAGTTTATATAGCTTGCCCATGGTTACAAATTTAGAAAATGATAAAAGTAGGATCTTAAGTCAAATAATCTGACTGCAGAGTCCTAAGTCCTCACAATTATTGATCAGAAACTGTGGATCTACATTTGATCCCTCTCAGTGACAGGAAAGGACTAAGTCATTGCCTAACCACAAGGTGGAGTTTTCATGTGCAGAGATGACCCCATTAGCAACAAGTTTTCCTCATACCAAGTCCAAGATGATCTCCATCTAATTTGCCTGTTGTGAAGCCCTCTGAAGACACAGATCATAAATCTAACTGATCTATAGCATAACCGATCACATCCCCTCAAGTTTTCTCTTCTCTATAGTAGATCTCCCTTTTCCAACCACTCCTCTGAGGACATGAGATTCTGATGTTTCAACATCCTAAACACCCAAGTCATAACATGCCACAAGTCTATCAATAATCTAGAAAATGAAGTATTCAGCATGAAGTATTCAGTTATACCATAGTCCATTTAGCTCTGGTTTTCACAGACTACAGAAAAACTATCACTAATTTTATCAACCAGATCAAAAATCCTGTTAGGCTAACATAAAAATACATACTTTGACTTAGCAGCTATGTCATGAAATCAAGTTCATGTACTTTCAATGTAAGGATAACATTTATTGAAGATATACGAAATAATTCAAAAAAGAAAATTAACTTAGGAGTTTAGGCAATAATATCATATCACATTAAAAAAGAAGACTCCTGTTACAAGAGGGATATTCTTATTACAATGGCACAAGCATTGTTTTAAATGCATACCTGAGTTTACATAAGGAAGTGGAAATCAGTCAGATTAAAAAATAAGGATGGAAGGGCATTCAGATGATGTTACATGGTTCTCCTTTGAGTAGGAAAGGGAGTCTTCTAGTCTCAGTCAGCACAAGGGCTTCCATTTCAATAGCAGCTCATATAGGGGGTAACAACTTGGACCTATATGCAGCAGGAGTTGAAAGAGTTCTCTTAATTCAGGACACTTGAAGGGCTGCAACCTAACCAAAATGGTGTTTTATATGCTCACTGGTACAGGGAGGTGACAAGAAGGCCAGTCCAGTTTCACACTGCAGGCATTTGAGTAGGAGAGAGACTTTCCTAAACATTCTGAACGAGAAACCTATCTTCCTATGACTTTGGGTTTTATTGTTCACTGTCCTTGTAGGGTCCTATATTCCTAAGGCAAGAAATTAGCATAAAAAGTGGTCCTGCAACACCTGGCTTGAGAAAATGAGAAACTTATCTAGATAAAGATTCAGTCCAAACCACACAGGAATCCTATGGATGGAGCCCCACTGAGGATACACATGCAAAATAAAATTACAGAACTCAAATGGAAAATCTAGTATTCATGATAAATCAGCAGATAAAATAAGCAGAGGAATAGAATCCCCAAGACCTTTTGATAACATAACAGCCAGAGATAACTTTTTTAAAGTATGCTTAAAATAATAAAAAGGACAGTGTACTAAAAACGTGCATTTAATTATGGTTCTTCCCAAAGCCCTACTAAAATGATAGTAAATCTTTTTCCCCTAAGGCATAAACTTGAAAATGTTAAACAAAGAATAAAAACAGAAATGAAATTCTGAAAGATAGAGAGCTGATGGAATTAGTGATATCTAGTGATACTGACCAGTAGATAAGAAAAGGCTACATTCTAAAGTAGAAATAAGTAAAGCCAAAAAATGCTCAATATATCCCACAGATAGCATTAGACACTCCAACATTCAGCAAGATACATTCATATTTTCAAAGTATTTCAAGATTCTGTTAAATATTAACAGATGACAAAAGGGTGAAGTAATATGGAAAAAAGAAGTGGGTGTCAGATTCGACTTAAATTCCAAACTTGATTGGACCTAAATTCCAACTCTGCAACTTCATGCTAGATGCCCTTAGGTAAGGTATTCAATTTATTTATATTTCAGTCTCTCCATCTATAGAGTTGAGATGACAGCCTTGACCTCCAAGAGTTAATGTGAATAGTAAATAAGCTAACATGTAAAGCACTGGAAAGAGGATCATATTGTACAAATTAAATAAATTGTTCCATTATAATTGCCTCTTGTATAAAGAAAGTTGTAACATAGAATGGCAAAATGAAGAGGATAAAACAACTCAAAAAGTGAGGACCATGAAGGAAATATTTTAACCTTTAGGAGAGATAAGATAACCTGCCTACTACTTATAGTAATCAAGCACCAAATTAATTTTTCAAAAAGTAACACTCAGAGAAAAACATGTTCCAAAGAAAGGATAAAAGTTAGACTTCAGGAAATCTCCAACCACATTTAAAGAATAGTGGATAAAGAAAATTTGAATATCCATAACTGCATGTATGTTTGAGTGTGTGGAATTAATAACCATGTTGCTAATGTTTTAGTTGGATGGATGAGCAAAACTGACTGCAGTCTCACTGTTGGGATGTCCACTTTGTGGACTTTACTTTTGTAACTTGAACAACTGCATCCAAGAGGAAAGCATATAATTATCAACTAGTGATTTTTTACTGGTTACTATTTTTGTTTTTTGTTTTGTTTTGTTTTATTTTTGAGATTTTGTATTGTTTCTACCCTCTGTTTCAAAATTTTTTCTTTAAATAAAAAAATGTTTAAAAAAAAAGCAAGAGGAGGAAAAGAAAGTGCTCTAAAAGAGATAACTATGTATACTTAAGGGTGTAGGATTGATAACCATGTTACTAAGTTTTTGTTGGAACGGTGAACTTTTTTCAGCCTCACTGTTTGAATGTCCACTTTGCATGCTTTAATTTTATAACTTGAACAACTATATCCAAGAAGACAATATGTAATGTATCAAATAGTGATTTCTTACTGGTTTTTTTTGAAATTCTGCATTGTTTCTACCCTTTTTTCTGTTTTGCTTCCCCCTCTCTTTAAATAAAATTTTTAAAAAAGAATATTTGACTACCCAAACAAGAAAAAAACTGTCAAAATCAATTTATTGCCCTAGGGCAAGAACCACCAGCACCTCCTGAGATCCACGCCATGTTGGAACTTAGGGCACCGGTAAAACAAGCAACCAGTTCATCGCCCTGGTAAGCAGCAGTAAGCCTACTGGTGTGTGGGCTGAGAATTAAACACCCCACCTCATCCTCACCCCCTGTTAGCAAATGGGAGCCAGAGGCCTGAGCAGCTCTTGGGAGGTTGACCATATGCCGTTTAGCAAATAGGGATATTTAATTTTAACATCTCTTTGAAGGCAAATATTTTTATCATTGTTTTTCTTTGTTCCAATTAATTATACTTCTATATTCAATATTCTGTTTTGATAAATTCTATAATGTTCTGTATTTCCTTTGATTTTGCTATACCTGATTGAAAGAACAACTATTGTGAAGTTAATGAGATATACTATGGCACCTATTACTGTTATCCTGGTAACCTGTTGTGAAGTCCTGCACCAATTTTACAGCATTGGCTCAATTGGCTTTGTTATGTCTTGTTCTGTTGTATTTCACTACCTTCAAAATAATAAAAAAAAAAAGTTTTTTAAGAAAAAAAAGACAACAAATTAACAAAATTCCTCCAAAAATTCCCAATTCCACCAAAGCTGATCCATGGGGAATGGATGAGGAGAAACTCAAAAACAAAGCAACAGAATTATATAAGGTGATTAAAAAGTAAATAACAACAACAAAACAAGTCAGTAAGGTACTGAACAACCTCACACAGGATATAACTAAACAGATTATAGACTTAAAAAGCAAAAGGAGGAAAAGAAAGTGCTCTAACAGATATAACTGCATGTATGTTTAAGTGTGTAGGATTGATAACCATTTTGTTAAGTTTTTGTTGGATCATTGAATAGAACTGTTTGCAGCCTCACTGTTTGAATGTCCACTTTGTATGCTTTAATTTTGTAACTTGAACAACTATATCTAAGAAGACAATATGTAATTTATCAACTAGTGATCTCTTACTGTTTATTTATTTTTGAAATTCTATAGTGTTTCTACTTTTTCTGTTTTGCTTTTTTCTTTTTAAATAAAATTTAAATATATATATATATATATATATATATATATGAAATTGTGCCTAAAAAATCAATTTATTCAGAATTCCAGATATTAAGAACAGAATAAAATAATCTATGAAGAAAAACATCTGAATATTTATTTCTGCCATGATCTGTTCCCATCTCCCTCTGTTAAACTATACATTAGTCTAAAAACCAGCAGCCTGATACATGCAGTAGCTGTGAAAATTGGCAGCCTTAGAAAGTTCAAATGGTACACTGAAAAATATCTAAGCAAAAGCTAAAATAACAATGGAAAAAGTAAGAGAAAAGGGATAAAAGACACATAGTCATAACAAAACTTACAGACATAATTCCTACACAGCAGTAATTGTATTAAATATAAATGGCTTAAATGCCCTACTCAAAATATAGAGATTGGTAAATTAGAGCAAAAAGCAACAATAGGCTGGGGGAGTAGCTCGGTGGCAGAATGTGTAAATCCCAAGGTTCAATTCTTAGTACACACACACAAACATGGCTACTAACCAGACAAAAAAATAACAGCAAAAAATGTGATTTAAATAATGATAGTATATGTTGTTTACAAAAGATGCAAAATAAAGTTATGCCATGTAAAGGAACCTAATAACATCAATGAATATAAACATTACATATCATAAACATGCGACAAGATTAGTAATATCAATGGCAATGAAAATAGGGAAAAGAGATTTAGAAGAGGAGAGAGGGAGTTGAGAGAGAAGGGCATTAAAAAAGAAACAAACTGTATTATTTACATGTACCCAGTTCCTAACATAATTGTAAATTGCATGCACCACAAACATACATTAATAAAAGAATATGATGTTGATGGATTTTTTTTAAGATATCCTTTATTAGAGTGACAACATTTTCTTTTATCCATGGAATGCTATATATTTTCTTCATGAGAGAGTAATAGATTTTGTCAAATGCTTTTCTGTGTCTTTTAGAGATGGTCATGTCACTGGTGTAATTTATTCTATTATATACTTTATTACATTTATTTTTGTATATTGAAATAAATGTTGCATATTTAATGGTCAAAGACATCATTTTTTTCTGATAATCAGAAGTGTGACAGGAACATCCACTCTTAGATCTTCTATATTGTTCTAGAGTTTCTAGCCTCATTTCAGCAAGAAACAGAAAGAATCAGAATCATGTTCTACTCAACCTTAAGAGAAATGATATCCACACAAAAACTTTCACATGAGTTTTTATATTAGCATTATTCATAACAGTCAAAAAGTATAAATAATCTAAACCTCCATTAATAAATGGGTAACCACATTATACATAGTACATCCACACAAATGAAATATTTTTTACACATAGAAAGAAATTAAATGCTGATATGCTATAAAATAAAAGAACCTTAAGAACATTAGACTAAATTTAAAAACTAGTCATGAGAACCATATATTGTATTGTTCAATTTATATGAAATGTATGCAATAGTGAAATCTATACAAATAGAAAGTAGATTATTGGTTAAAGGAGAGAGAAGGACAGAATGGGGCATGGTTGCTAGCAAATATTAGTTTTGTTATGAGGGAGATAAAAAATATTTGGGGATGAAACAGTGTTGATGATGCATAATTTTGTGAATAAACTTAAAATCATTGATGTACATATAAAAGGGTAAAATATATGGCATAAATCATATCTCAAAAAGAGACTAATTATAAAAATAATTGTAACCTTTCCCAAATCAACATGTCAAAATCTGTTCTCATTAAATCCCTTTTACATGGAGTTGAGATAAATTTCAAGAAAAGGAATGAAAAAGAAGAAAAGAGAATATCCTCCCCCAATAGAACACAAATATATAAAAAGTGAAACTAGGAGAGCAAAGGTAAAAAAATTAGAGGAATAGCTCTGGAGGTGTAACATCTGAATAAGACAAATTAGACAATGAAGGAAATGAAGATGAATAATCCATCCAAATAATGGCTTATTATTACTCAAGATAATTCCCAGAACTGAAAAATGCAAGTTCCAAAATTTAAAAGAACATTAAGTAACCATCAAAGTTGATGAAAATAAATGTAAAACAAAGCACACTGGTGTAAAATTTCAAAACACTAAGAAGAAACTATTTTACAAGCTTCCAAGGGGTTAAAAATAGAGAAGACATTCAAAAATGTCAGTAATCAGAATGGATAGAGACACCTCATCAACCGTGCAACCCAAAACCAACGTATTTTATCTTTTTTAAAATTCTGAAGATAAATTATCAGCAACTATTCATTGTTTCAGTGTGAAGGAATAGGCATATGCTCTGCTAACTATATCTCAAAATATTTATCCCCCATGTATTCTATCATAAGGTACTTCCATGATGTATTTCCCTCTAAACAAAGAAATAAACCAGGAAAGCGGGGGGCATAATGAAAGAAACAAGAAATATCACACAGGAGAGAAGTTCCAGGAGTCAGTGAGATGCTAGCAAAGGACGATCACAGGAAGACTCAAGGACCATGGTTAAATGAGATCACATGATCCCAGGAGAAATGTCTTCAAAAAAGATAACATAAACTAGTTGATACATCTCAATATAATAAAAAGTAATGAAGATCATTGCTAGAAGATATAGAGCTAACTTAATAAATACTTTTAATGCTAAGCAAAATATACGATAGTGAGTCAACAGAGGAAGAGGGAAAGAAAGAGTCCAAAGAAGTAAACAGTCAGAGAACAATTTGAGGCTTCACTGTGAGTAGTGTTTATGAAACCATAACAATACAGACACTGAGAGAGAGAAAAAAAAATGAGGGAACAGCAATCAGCAGCAAAATACAGTTTCTCCAGGACCCAGACTCAAGACACTTGGAAAACAAAACTTAGTGGGGCAGTGGGGAGGGGAGCACTCTGGAAATTGGGAGGGACCAGAAAAGCAGAAACCACAGAAGAGATGGAGAAGACATGGAGCACAGCACAGCAAAAAGGACAAAATCATCTAGAAAACTTATCCCAGCTTTCAGGGAAAGGACTTATCACCATGAACACAGGGTAAGTCAGAAGGTTGGGAGCTCTGGGGGGAAACAATGGCCCATGACAGCAATGTTAACACCATGGTCATTGTAAACTCTAAAAACAATATGGTACTTTACTCCAAAACTAACTTCTCTCACAAAGCAAGCTAGAGTTGGGAATCCAACACAGTGCCTGCCATATTTGAGAGTTTAGTCAGGGGCCATTTCAGGAAGAGGCTAATTGTTTAACAATGAACCACAGAACAACTTCACTTCAAGGTTCTAGTGTTACCCTATCACAGTGACTGGGTAGGAGATGGCCACAAGAGTTGTGGAGAGGGTACGGGCGAAACATAGACCCCCTGAGAAATTAAACTCAGCCAGGAAAGATACTGGTACCCACTCCCTGTGGTGGTGAAAAATCATGCTTGGCCTGTGTGTCTTGCAAATGCAGAGAGGACTGAAAGTGCTGGCAGTTAAGTCCAGCCCTGTTTGGGATCCTGCCCTGTTGCCCACATCCAGCACAGGGATCAGTGGTCTGTTCTCTTCATCTACCAATGTGAGTAAGGATGCATACCAGCTTGGACAATTACCATACCCTAAGGCCTGTGAATAGAAGGTCCTCTAGGCAAGGAATAGAGGCAGCTCACAAGCACACAGTCTATAAAGCAAGGTCAAGAAAACCCTGACTTGCTGGATTTCAAAACTACAAGCTCCAGAAAGAAACCATTCACTCAAATATGCAGAGAGATATTTTGACTCATTTCCTTTTTATTTTAAATTAGTTTTGAGGAATTTGGATTCTTTCTCCCCCTTTTCTCTTTTAATTTTCTGTTATTCTTTTTTTTTTAACTTTTTTCTTCATTTTTGTTTTTTTCTTTTCTGTTACTTTTATCTACTTTTATTAATTTCTGTTTACGCCTCAATGGAATCCACTATCTTTTCTCTCCTCCCCATCTTCCATTGCAATTTTTCAAATTTTCTTTCCTTCTGTTCCCTACCTTTCTATCTTTGCTAGTATAATCACTAAACTTTATCAATCTTTAGTTAGTTAACTCTGCCATTGATGTTGAGTTCTTCTCTATTGTTAGTTGAAGTATAGATGTTACACTTAGTAGACACTTAATGTATGTCAATATTTTGGCTTGTCTTACTGTTTATAATATATTTGTAGATGTCTTTTCTATGGCTAAGGATGCTACATTAATGGTTCCTATGATATGTCAATATCCAGCTTGACTTTGATGCTGTTATTGTTGCTGATTTTGTTACTACTGCCAAGGTGGCATACTTGTTACTATGAATTAGTTTTCTCTTATACCAATATCCAGATTACCTTTGCATCATTAGCAGTACTGTGGTTCATTCCTGGGGAACTGAGAACTGAATGCTGGGCCAATTACCCTTCATTCTTCTTTCTCAAATTAACAGAGGAGATTGGATCTCGTGACAGAGGTAAAGGCCTCTAGTTAGCTACACCTAGAGTACATCACTGCAAAACAGTAACTAAAGAAACTGCCGCACTAGCAACAAAGTCTTCCCCTTACATTCAACCACAGAGCAAATGCACACACGTACCCCAGAAACAAGAGAAGATAAGCCAATGAAATGACTCAGAAACTCCCAACACACCCCAAACTGATTCATGTGTTATCCAAGGAGAATAAGCCAAAAGACACACATCTGAATTATGCAAAAATGTTAAAAGAGGAGATAAAGTTTAATAAGGTTCTTGATAAGCTCAAAGAAGATATAACTAGATAGATAATGGACTTAATAAAATGATCCACAAGAATCCAGAAAACATTAATAAAAAAGGTAACTGAGCCAAATAAAATGATACAAAACATGAATGGCCAATTTGTCAAAGAAGTAGAGCCCAATTAGGCATTGGCACATGCCATGTAATCCCAGCTTTTGGAGGCTAAGGCAGAAGAATCACTGTGAGTTTGAGGCCAGCCTGGGCTACATAGTGAACTCAAGGCTACATTGAACTATATGGTGAAACCCTGTCTCAAAAAATAAAAGAGCAAGAAAGAGAGAATTAGAGTTCATGTAAAAGTACCAAAGAGAAATAAAAATTTAAAATTATATTAAAAATAGCAGAAGAATTGATCAATGTGAGGACAGAGTAGAAATAGAAATAGAAACTTAATTGGAATTAGTTAAAAATCAGAAGAGAGCACAAATGGCACTTTAAAAAAAAAAACTCTTTGTAGAAATAATAGCAGAAAACTTTCCAAATATGGAGAAAGAATTTAACATACAGATAAGTGAGGCATATAAACTCCAAGTAGTCATAACCAGAAAAAGTTCATTCCAGAAGTCTTAAAACCTGTTAGGGAAAAACAACAAATCACTTATAAAGGTAATCCTACTAGAATTACAACAGACTTCTTAACACAAACCTTAAAGGCCAGCAGAGCCTGGAGTGAAGTATTTAAAGCCCAAAAGGATTAAAACTTCCAACTCAGATTTATATATAATGCAAAACTGTCTTTCAAAATTGTTGGAGAAATAAGATTTCCAAGACAAAGAGCAACTTAAGAAATTCATGAATATCAAACCAGCACTTCAAAAAACTTCTCAAGGATTTCCTTGAAAGAGACAATGAAACTGACAATGTCAAAAGTCTAATAGAATGAATACAAGAGATAGAGTGAGTAATTAAGTAGAAGGGGGAAACTGATAATGAGCAACAGGAAAATAATGCAATAATGAGAGTAAATCAATACCTGTAAGTAATAAAATTCAATTTAAATGGCTTCAATTCTCCAGTCACAAGACACAAAGTAGTAGAATAAGTCAAGAAACAAAAACCAGGGAGCATAGACCAAGGAGAAACAGGAATGCAGCTAGCCCTCGCCAGAGAGAGAGCCGGAGTGTGGACCAGGGGGAGCCAGGAAGGCAGCTAAGCCCCTGCCTGTGAACTGGCCAGAGCGCTGACCAGGGAGAACCAGGAAGGCAGCTAAGCCCCTGCCTGTGAACCAACCTGAAGCTGGTGGTCTGAGCAACTATTTATAGCATAACAATATGCAATATAGTAACTATTGTAGATCTCCTATTATCACTGTTTCATTTTATTGTTGTTTTATTTTCTTTAAAATAAAAGTAAACACATAAATATAAAAAAGAAAAGAAAAAAACAACTATACACTACAACAAGAACCATATTTGATCCAAAGAAAGTCATGTAGTAAATCAAAACACAGAAAACAATATTGCATACAACAGAAACCAGAATACAAGTATGAATAGCTATCCTATTTTCAGAAAAAGTGCACCTCAAGCCAAAACTGATCAGAAGAGAAAAAGAAAAAAGAAAAAAACCTCCATATTTGTTAAGAGAGCAACTCAACTGGAAGAGATAACATATATAACACCAGACCAACCAACTTCATAAAACAAATACTACTGGACATAAAAGATTAGATAAACATCAAGTCAGTTATATTAGGAGACCTCAATAACCCACTATCTCAAATATACATATCAACTAAATGAGAAATCAACAAAGAAATATCACTTGAACCAAACCTTTAAACAAATTGACTCATTGGGTATGTATATAGTGTTCTGCCCAATATTAACACAATACACATTCTTCATAGCAGCACATGAAAATTTCTCCAAAATAAACCACATACTAGCTCATAAAGCATTCTTAAGTAAATGCAAAAGAATTGAAAATTTACATGGATACTATCAGATCACAGTGGAGTGAAATTAGAAATCAATGATGAAAGAAACCATAGAAATCATGCAAGCATATAGAAATTAAACAAAACACTCTTGAATGATCAAAAATTACAGAAGAAATCAAAGAAAAATTTAGGAAACTTCTAAAATCAAATGATAATGCCAGTACTACATACTAGAACCTATGAAATACAACAAAATCAGTTCTAAGAAGAAAGTGTACACCTGTGAATGCCTACATCAGAAAAATAGAGTGAGCCCAAATAAACAAATAATAAGCCAATCATACACTTGATGGTCCTAGAAAAACAAGAACAATTCAAATCTAAAGTTAGTACAAGGAAGGAAATTATAAAGATCAAAGAAATTAATGACATTGAAACTAAAAATCAATAATTTGAAGATCTGGATTTTCAAAAGAAGGAACAAAATAGACAAATTCCTAGACAATCTTAAAAAAATGCAATTTGAAATTAAAAAGGTGAAATCACAACAGACATCACTGAAATGTAGTATTTGTTACTAAATGGGCAGCTGTATTAAAAAAATTGGAGAATTCAAAAGAAATTTTTAAGATTTTTAAACACATATGAATTAAGAAAACTGAACCAAGAATATAAAACCCCTGAATAATACAATGAAATTGAAGCAGTAAAAAATACTAACCAACTAAAAAATCCGAGTGAATGGATTCATTGCTGAATTCTACAAAAATTTCAGGGAAGATATAACACCAAAATTCCTCAAATTCTCCAATGAAAGTGATAGGGAATATATACTACCAAAGTCATTCCTGGAAGTTATAATTACTCTGATTCCAAAACCAGACTGGAAACAAACAAAAAAAGAGAACTGTAGGTCAATTGCTTTAATGAACATGGACATTAAAATGCTAAAAAAAGATATAAGCAGAACACAGAAAAATCTCAAAAATATTATACACCATTTCTGAGATAAAATACCACCCAAAATTAAGGAAGGAAAGGTTTATTTAGTTCACAGTTTGTGGAGGTTTGAGTCCATAATCAGCTGGCTTCAAAGCTGGGTAGCATAGCAGAAGGGCAACAGTTCACGACAGCAGAAGATGACAAAAGCAACAAAAGCAAAAAAGTGGGAGAGAGCAAGCCTCTTTTCCTCCCTTATGTTATATGTAGGCAACCCAACCTTGGGTGGGTGTAGCACTCATACCATCCCCAAGTCCTCCTCTTGCACAACTGAGGTTGATTACAAAGTAAAGGCCCTGGTCCTCTGATGCATAGAGCTAGAAATGCTGAAACTCTGTTTCCTGAGGTGAGGGCATGAAAACAAGCCTTCCACCCATGACTGCATGAAGCTTTGGGGGACATTCAGACATAAACCATAGTAATGACCTAGTAGGCTTCATGCCAGAGAGTCAAAGATGGTTCAACATATACCAATCAATACATGTAACATATCACATAAACAGAAACAAGGACAAAAAGCACATGATCATGTCAATAGATGCAGAAAAAGCCTTTGAGAAAAATCTAACATTCACTCATGGTAAAAATCTTGAAGAAAATTATGGAATGAGCTTATCTCAATTTGATAAAAGCCATTTATGACAAATCAATGACCAACATCATACTAAATGGGAAAAAGATAAAAGCTTCCCTTCTAAAATTAAGAATAATGCAAGGATGTCCACTATCATCATTCCTGTTCAGTATAGTACTCAAAACATTAACAGAGCATCACCCAGGGGAAAGAAATAAAAGGAATACGTATAATAAAAGAAGTCAAATTATTATTTGCAAATAACATGATCCTCCACGTAGAAGACCTAAAAAATTCTATAAAAACTCCTATAATTAATAACTAAATTCAGCAATGTACAAGGATACAAAAATCACCACACAAAAATCAATAGCATTCCCATTCATCAATAATGAGCCCACCAATAAAGAAATTAGGAAAACAATACCATTCACAGTAGCCTCAAGAAAAAGTAAGTACTTAAGAATTAACCTATCTGGGGAAGTGAAATACTTCTTTAAGGAAAGCTACAGTACTCTGAAAAAGGAGAAGAAAGAACACATCAGCAAGTGAAAAAATATCTCCTGTCCCTGGTGAGGTGCAACCAATATTGTCAAAATGACCGTACTTCTAAATATACAGGCTTAATGCAATCCCAATCAAATATCAATGGCATTCTTTACAGAACTAGAAAAAGTAGTCATAAAATCCCCAAGATATCAAAAGCCATTCTGGACAACAAAAACAACAAAAACGAACAGGAAGCATCACAGTCCAATAATATAACCTCAAGTTATATTACAAAGGTACAGTGATAAAAATAATATGGTACTGTCACAAAAAGAACATGTGCATCCCTGGAATGGAACAGAGGATGTACATACAAATCTAAGCACCTTTGGCTATCTGATATTTGGCAAAGGGGACAAAAGCATATGCTGAAGGAAAAGATAGCTTCTCTAACAAATAGTGCTAGGAAAAATAGGCTATTCATATGTAGAAGATTGAGTTTTGACCTATATATTGTACCAGGTACTGAACTAAAATCAAAATGGGTCAAAGACCTAAATATTTACAAAGAAACAATCTGCCAAAGGTAAAATAAAGGTAAAACCCTTGAGTAATGGATTCTTTTTTCATATTTTATTTTTTATTGGTACATATTTGTAGTATATTATGATTTCACTTATCATGGGGAGTTGATACATGTTCATAACACATCTTGATTCTTTTTTTAAGGCTCTATCTCTCCCTTCCTCTTTCCCTCTCTCTTAGTCTCTTTCCCTTTTTCAAAAGTATATCTCTGGGATTCCTATTATTATTTTGCTCTTTTATTTATATTTTGTGTTTCTTATATAAGAAAAATCATGTGATAGGTAAGGTTGTGTGTCTGATTTTTTACTTTATATTATGGTCTCAAGCCATTTGATTCAGCTATTGCCTTTCTAGGTATATTCCCAAAACAGTTGAACACATCATATTACAGTGATATATACATATCTATGTTTTTAGCAACACAACTCATACTAGCTAAATCTTGGAAGCAGCTATATGTCCATCAACAGATGAATGGATAAAGAAAATGTGGTATGTATACACAATGGAGTACTACTCTGTTGTAAAGAAGAATAAACTTGAGTCATTTGTTGGAGTCTCATTTTTAAAAAGCTACAGTAGCAGCTGACTAGAACTGAGGGGTCATCCACTTTGGACAAGATCCATAAGCAGACACTTTCCTCCACATAACCTTCTTCAGTCCCTTCTCCTCTCTGGCTGGTTTCATAAGCACTGAGTCTAGAACTCAGGTTCTAATCACAGATATAATTCAGCCTCATTAAGTCAGGTTCTAGCCAGAAAGATTAGATTTAGAACTCTGTATCCAACTGACTATTGATAAAAGATACTTTACTATTTAAAACTCAATCTCTCAATTTGGGGCAACATACAAATAATTTTGTATTTCCCATGAGACTAGGGTGAAGTCTAACAGAGAAAATAAATGAATGTCACACTTGGCATATTATACAATAAGTAATGTTCTTTCCTTCCCCTGTGTTGTTTTTTTTTTTCCAATTCAAATATATTCAGCATCTACAACTACCTGGCACACTTCTAAGTAACCATCAACTGCACATGAAGAGGTGGTTCAGGATATAAAGATGCAAGTAACCCCTGCCTTTAAGGAGTAGAGAAGACAGTTGAGGAAAACAAAACAAGACAGTGAGTTGAACACCATGGCAAAAGTGAAAATAACGGAGAAATACGCCGTGATCACAAATTATTAGGTAAATCATTGGCGATGCTTGGCATAAATGTGCAGCGTACTTTCCCATATGCTACCACCTTCTTCACCCTTATTTCCCCCTACATCAACACAGTGTGATATGGGGTAGGAGTATCTAAAGTGGAAGCTTCATTTAAGGCACTGAAATATCACCAGCCTTCTTAGGTCCACTTGCTAGGCACCCAGCTATGTCCTCAACAAAAAGAAGAGCAGCTCGCATTGCTGTTTGGGATGGGATACCATGTCTAGCTGAGGAATAACATTTAGAACACTCTACTTTAGATCTGAGTATACATGGGGGGAGGGAGAGAAAAGCCAGTTTTTAAGAACAATCTTTACTTCCCTAGTGGGACTCACACTTCATCAAAAACACAAATACGCTATTAAGTGAAATCTCAAATAACAGATACAAATCTCTCCACTGAGCCAGTGGGAAATTCCAACCTTTATAAGTTGGGAAGTGCTAAACCAGCAACCTTTTAAAAGAAAAGTATCTTTTTGAGCTGTTTCTGGGGAATTGCATATGAAGCATTCTGAAAACAAAAATACTTCTTTCTTTTACAAAGATCCACTTTGCCAGCTTGATATGAGACTGCCCAGGACAGAAATTGTCAGGGCTCAAAGTGTTTTTAAAATTATACTCACAGTTAAAATGTTTTCCAATATGTTATTTGAAAATCAAAATAAAAGCAGCCCTTGAAGAGAATGAAAATAAAAAGCATTCCCTAATTTTTTTCAGTCCCTACAAAACACCTAAAGAATTTATTTTTGCTACCAAGGTTCCTATCATTTAAAAATTTGATAGTCATTTCCAAAGAATGACTTTCAGAAATTTTCATTTAGGAGAACTAGGCACAACATTTTGATTGACCACAGAAAGCTACAAAGTGACATATTCTGATTGATTTTAAATGAGAAAGAAAACCCATGTGCTGAATATTGCTGTCTACTTATGGATGAGAAGAGTAATTATTAGTCAGATCCCAAGGATTTCAGAAATCATTCATTTTCAAAAAAAAAAAAAGCTACCCTTGTAACAACTGACTTGAACTAAAAAGGCAATCACAAAATCTAAATTTAATTTATTTCACTTATATTTTGACAAAGAGACAAAAAAGAACACCAAAATGCAAACAAAGAAAAGTAAAATATTATACATGAAAAAATCTCAAACTATTTTAAAAGTAGGACTCCTTGGAGTATACATAAAATCCCTCAGAGCTACTCAATAGCTGTGTGCTCCTCACACTGTTGTGTTGAAGCCCTGTCACAATGGGGATAGGAACAGTATTTGGAGAGAAGTCTACAGGGTGATTAAAATTAGATGAAGGCATGAGGGTGGGGCTCGTGATGGAATTAAATGCACTTATAACAAGAGACACCAAAGACCCCCTCTCCCTTTAGCCCTGCCATCCTCTTTCCTCTCCTCTTCTCTAATAAGAATGTAGGCTTTGTTGTGCTGACGTTGAGATTTCCATTCCTGTCACCCAAGGGCAGCTCTAATTCCATCTTTAGTTTGGGCTAGGGATTCTGACCCTGGGAAAAGGCCGAACCTTAACCAAAGTCCCTAGAGGAAGAAATTGTCCTTTCTTACCCTCTATTTACAATAAATTGAGTAGCTAAGCAATTCGCCTTGTAAATTCTTTCCATGAATACAGAGTCCACAATCTCAAAAAAAAAAAAAAAAAGCAGCCATTTGACAGAAAGACAGACTTTCCACGCTATATTCTCTGTGTGCAGCTCCTAAGCCCTTCTGTATCTCAAATGCAGTTAACAGGAGCTGTCAAGCACAAAAAGGCTGGATGAAGACAGCCTCAAGAAGCTGTAAAGAATGCTACCTCACCCCATACTGTGAAGTGATGTTATTATAATTATTCTGAATCAGTTTTAATTAGGAAACAACACACCCATTTAAGGAAAATAAAAATAAAAGCACCAGGAAGAAAACCAAAGTTTGATTCCAAGACAACCTGAAGACGTCAGTTTTTATGAAGAAAATCTAATTCTGCCAAAATTTAGCACGTTTTAATTTTCCTCTGATTTATGACTAAATCTCCTGGGTACCAATGGTATATAAAAAACTATTAACTAGATGGAGGCAATTGTTAGTTTTTATAATAAAAAATGCATACTGCTTATGCCATTATTGCTTAGAAAATTAGGGAACACAGCTTCTAATACCTTGTGCATGGAATACTATAGCAAGCCACTTAACTTGCAATAATAGACTATTGACTGGATACAGTGATATGTGAGACACAGTCACAGTCAGATTAAGCTACCATCACACTGCTTAGTAGAGTCTCCCTTATAGTACATTCAGTCCACCTTAGCCCAAGAATTCCAAACAGATTAGCTATGAAAAGATCTAGGAAGTACAACCTCTTTTCATTTTGCATTTACATAATTATTCAAAATACTGATTTAGTTTATCCTCCAATCTGCAGAATTTTAGGACTTCATAATACGGTGCTTTTGACTTAAATTATACATGAATTAGTAAGAGGTGGCTCTGAGGCTAATCTCATGTTTACCAAAGATATTGCTTGGGCTATCATTTGCAGGTCTTGAAACTGTGACAGAACAAATCTAACAGTTTTAATGGTCCTTTAAAGGGAGATACACTAGTGCTAAAAGTATACACACATACAGGTTGTTTCCCAAAACAGAATTCAATTGGCTTCAATATCTCTTTCTCTTCTTTCTCTCTTTCCCTATACTCTCTCTCTCCCTCTCTCCCTCCCACTCTCTCTTTTTCTCTCTCTCTTCACATATTTGTTACTCATAAATTTTTCATTATTTCCTAATCTAGCTTATTACACAATGACAGGCTAGGATATCACTGTCACTACTCTTTAACAGACACTGGAACATTTCCTCTAAAGTGTATCCTTCTCATGCAAAAGCTAACGTGTGAACAGATTCTAAGCATTTGTGCTTGATAAGTCTGAATAACAAGAAAGAAAGGACAACACCCTGAAAAATGTATCCAAATTATAGATTTCAGGGTGAAAACTCTCAAGAAGCATTATTCAGGAAACATAAAATCATACCCTGGGATGGGAAATTGAAGATGGCCAACCAGTGAGCAACAGAATACAAAGCCTCCCGGGAGAAACAACTCATTTGCCAGAATAAAACACCCTGGAGAGACCCAGACAGAGGGAGATGGATCCTCTTGACACAGTAAGAAATTAAAAAGTAAAAAAACTTGTCAAATACATTGGGACTACAACTGGAACAGCTAAAAATTGTGGGACACAGCATTTTCGTGGCAACCCGCCAAGTTTGTGCCAGCCTGAATTTGCGCCAGTTTGAATCCTCCCAGGCCAGCAGAGCCACCCAAACTCGTTCCCACCACCACTCACAGGAAGCACAGCAACGCTGAAGTTGGGGGTTGGTGAGCCCAACAGAGAGCGGAGCAGGAGAAGGGACCTTCATTAATCCACGGTCAGTGCTGGGAATGAGACCCTCCCACACAGGAAGGGTGCAACCAAATGGGTGACATTTTGCAATCAGGCAAGAGCCTGAACTGGAAGTGACAGTAACTTCAGTTGGTTGCTCCTTCTCCTGAGCAGATTCATGTGGTTTGTTTGGACTGGGCAACACCCCTGGCCAGGAAAAATGAGCCATCCCAAATCAATTCCTTATGCCTAGCAAGCACTAACCAGGTGAAGGTGCCTGAAGTTTGGCTGGCCTGGTGGGGAGGGGCAGGCATATGCAGCCACTGCTTACACTTCAGTAAGAAGAGCAGTCAGGAGAGGGCAGAGGTCCCTCGCCAGCATGCTTTAGAAGAAACATGGCCAACAGGGAAGTGGGCTGGGACCTGCACTGTAACCCATGTAGAGGAAGCCAAGGCCATGACAGGAGAGAGAGGCAGGAGGAGGAAAAACAAGGGAGACTGAGGGCAGCAAACCCGCAACATCAGACATGGCTTCAATGGACATTAAGAGATATCTTCGGGACCTTGTAGACAAGCTCAACACTGAAATATTAAATCAGGTAAAGCAAGATATGAGTAGAGTAATAAAAGAAACACTCTCAGAAAGCATCTCTCAGATACAGATACAGATACAGATACAGATGGAAGAAGGGAGGAACACAAAAAAAAGGAGAGAAAAATTTGATAAAGAATATAAAGAAAATATAGAATACATGAAGCAGATTCAAAGAGACTACCAGAAAATTAAAAACTCCATTGAAACCTGGCAAAACTCGTTAAAAGAAACTAAGGATAGACTATCAAAACTTGAAGACAAGTTGGCAGTGTGTGATCATGAAAGGAAAGATCTCTTAAAAATAACAAGGAAACAGGCAGTAACAATACAAAGGCTAGAAGATGACAAGAGAATCTACAATTTAAGAATAAGAAATGTGAACAAAGAAGTAGGAATACATACAGGTGAATTACAAACGCTATTCATGGAAATAATTAAGGAAAACTTCCCAAGCATGGGAAAAGAAAATGACATTTGGTTATGTGAGACATACAGAACTCCATCCACCTACAACCAAAACAGAGCTACACCCAGACATATAATAATCAAGATACCAGAAATTCAATATAAAAACAGAATATTAAAAGCCATCAGAGAAAAAAAACAGATTACCTATAAAGGTATGCCCATCAGAATCACAGCTGACTTCTCGACACAGACCAACAGATCAAGAAGAGCTTGGAGTGAAGTCTTCCAAGCCCTAAAAGAAAATAACCTCCAGCCCAGATTGATGTATACTGAAAAACTGTCACTAGAAATTAATGGAGAAACAAGATGCTTTCATGACAAAGAGGAACTGGGCAAGTTTGTGACCACCAATCCAACCCTACAGAGAATACTGAAGGACATTCTAGAGAGAGAGAAAAAAAATACCAGGATTTTAGGAACAGTGGCAGAAAGGCCTCAATGAGTGGGGCAGGCAGTAGAATGAAGGAGAAAACTAGACAAACAAAGGCAGAAAAATAGCAGAGCAGAAATGAGGCAGAGAAGGATAACTAGAATCTCTAACATAGATGGCCTTGATATACTATATTGCTAATAGTGCACCAGGATTGAAGTCCACATTACTCACACTACTCTGCTTAGATGGATTATATTCTATTCCAGTCATTCTACCTGTACTAGATTTGAGGGCACAGACAGTAATCCCAAAAATAACAGGATATAGTATAGTAATCATCCTTAATTTCCTATTAACTTAATCTAAAGCTCTGTATAACCTACACTGTTTTACCATGACTGAACGTCATCAAATCTGGTCTTTTAGATTGCTGTTTTGTATTGATAGAGTTTGTTCAAAGCTGTTATGATTGATAGTATGAAGTCTGAGAGTATAGGCAACTACACTGAAGATGACAAGATTCACTAGAATATCCACTCTGGTTTGATTATTACTTGCCTTTGAAGTTTTATACTGTCTACAATGTTTTATTTTTACTAATGTTGTTATGTACTGCTATATTCAATTATACTGCTATATTCAATTATGCCTGATGATATAGACAATTCTATGGAAAATAATAAGAAACAACACAGTAATCATTGCAGATCACCTTGTACTGTGGCTTTATATGACTTTTTGGTTTCATGTTTTTATAGGAATTTGTTTTGATTTGTCTTGCTATATTTTGTTTTTCCCTCTAATACAGAAAGGATAGAAGTACATGTAGAGATTCATGCATGCATAGTTGTTTACACTCTCACTGTTTGAATATCTACTTTGTATGCTTTAATTTTGTAACTTGAACAACTATTTCTAAGAGGTCGCTATGTAATTTATCAATTAGTGATTTCTTATTATCTTTTTTTTTGAAATTCTGTATTATCTCTACCTTTTACATGCTTTTGTTTCTCTTTAAATAAAATAAAAAATAAAAAAATTTGAAAAACAGTAAAAGGAGGAATAGAAAGTGCTCTAAAGGATATAACTGCATTTATGGTTAAGTGTGTAGAATTGATAACCATGTTGCTAAGTTGTTACTGGATCATTGAACTTCTTTGCATCCTCACTGTTTGAATGTCCACTCTATATGCTTTAATTTTGTAACTTGAACAACTATGTCTAAGAAGACAATATGTAATTTATCAACTAGTGATTTCTTACTGTTTTTTTTCTGAAATTCTGTATTGTTTCTACCCCTTTTTCTGTTTTGCTTTTTTCCTCTAAATAAAAATTTTTAAAAATCACACCCTGAAATACTTCTTCTGTTTTATCATTATTAGTATTATTCCACTGACTTTAGCCTTAGCCATCTGCAATAATTTCAAAAATAACTTGGAATTATTACAATAATTTGGAATTACTTGAACTCATCACACCTCTCTCACATATCTGCAAGAGTTATAAGCAGGGAGGGGATGCTGGGAAGATGCTGGAACAGTAAACAGCAGAGTAAACAGCCTCTCTGAGAGAAATAGCCTAGATGCTAGAATATAGCATTCTGGGGAAGACAGGAAGGAAAGAAGTGGGTCCCCTCAACCCAGGAAGAAACTAAAGTGGGAACTGAAGCCCACAGAGAGGAGAAATAAGAAAGAAAGAAAGAAAGAAAGAAAGAAAGAAAGAAAGAAAGAAAGAAAGACTTAAACAGAAGACAGTAGCCAGCAGTGCTTTCACCAGAGACAGTCCCACTGTGCGAGAAGCACTGTTGGTATCCAGAGACACAAGGTCATAGTAAAGGTGGTGGCTGGCAAGCCAGAAGGCCTCGGTGGAGAGATGCGGTGGCAGAGGGGAGTGGCAGACCAGAGAACTGCACTGGCTGGCGGTGAGTGTGGGGGACTCAGTCCTCCTGCCAGAGTGTGCGATTGGCCAGACACCACTTGGGACTCGGGCAGGAGAAGCCCGAAACCAGAAATGCAGCCAGCTTCATTCAGCCTACTCTTAGCCCAGAGCAGACTGGTAGAAATTGCTTGGACTGAGTGCTGCCACCGTGTATGGTCCAATAGCTACTGCCCAGGTTTCCCTAAAGTGATCCCTAACCAACCCTGCCTGCCTGGCACATACCAACATGGTGAAGACTCCCTGTGGTTAACCAGCTCAGAAGGGAGAGGCCAGCCTGCCCCACCCCTGCTTACACTCCAGTAGTCACCAGCAGACTGGGAAAAGCAGCAATCCCTAGCCAGCATGCTTCAGAGTAAGTATAACCAATACAGGAAGTGCCGAGGACCCCACTACCCACTTGTCCAGAAGAAACCAGGAACATGATAAGAGGAAGAAGCAAAAGGCAGTTTCTGGCCTCCAACCCAAGCAGTACTGGTCCAGGAGAAGTAAATATAGAAGAGATCGGAAGTTGCACACCTGCAGTTTCTGAAGTAACAGCAACTGAAGTAAAGAAACAACTCCATGAAGCTATAAAAGAACTTAAAACAGAAATATTGTTACAGGTAAAAGAGATATAAGAAACATAAGAATTTCTAAGCATCTCTAAAGAAGACACAGATGGAAGGAGAGAGGAACATAGAAAAAGCAGGGAAAACTTCAATGAAGAATATTTTAAAAATTTAGAATACATGAAACAGATTTAAAGAGATTACCAGAAAATTAAAAACTCCATTGAAAGCTGGCAAAACTGCTTGAAAGAAACTAAAGACAGACTATCAAACCTTAAAGACAGGTTTGCAGGCTGCAATTGCAAAAGGAAAAATCTCTTAAAAACAACAGGGAACCAGGAAGTAACAATACAAAGGCTAAAAGATGACAAAAGGATCCATAACTTAAGAATAAAAAATGTGAGTGAAGAAGCAGGGATAAACACAAATCAAATACAAGGTTATTTACAGAAATAATTAAAGAAAACTTCCCAAGCAGAAAAAAGAAATGATATTCAGATAAATAAGCATACAGAACTCCAGCCAACTATAATCAAATTAGATCTAACCCAGAAATATAATAATCAATATCCCAGAAATTCATCACTAGAACAGAATATTAAAAGCTGTCAGAGAAAAGAAATAGATCACCTATAAAGGAAAACTCTTCAGAATCATGAAGACTTCTCAACACAAACCATCAAATCAAGAAGAGCTTGGAGTGAAGTATTCCAAGTCCTGAAAGAAAATAACCTCCTATCCAGATTTATGTACCCTGCAAAACTCTCTCTCAAAATTAATGGAGAAACAAGATGTTTCCATGACAAAGAGGAACTGGAGGAGTTCATGACCATGAATTCAACCCTACAAAAAATACTGAAGGACATTCTAGAGAGAAAAAAGACCATGGTTTCAGGAAGAGCAGCAGAGGGGCTCACTGAATGGAGCAGACAGTGGATGAAGGAGAAACGTAGACAACCAATGGCAGAAAAATAGCATGGCAGAGATAAGGCAGAGAAGGTTGGCCATAATCACTAATATGGATGGCCTCAATACATCAATGAAAAGAAACACAGGCAGAGTGTATCAGGAGATTGGGTCCATCAAGATGCTCTATATAAGAAATATAAGTAACCTGAAAGAAGGTTAATAAACTGAAAGTCAAAGATGAGAAAACAATGCTCTGTGTGATAGAGAACCAGAAGAAAGTAAGGGTAGCTTGCCCATCAAATACAGATTGGTTAGAAAGCCATGACACTTTTATACAATGGAAAACTATTTAGCTATAAAGAAAGAAAACCTTGAGGCTCTTGTAGGTAAATGGATAACACTTGAGATCATGCTCAGGGGTAAAAACATTTAGAATCACTTAGGTGAGTAGCAGGTTGCCTCCCTAATCTAAAAACTAGACAAGTTAGTGGGATACAAAATGCACAATGCACCCTGGGAAAGTAAAAGGGGAGAAACTGTATAAAAAGGGAAGGCAGTGGCCATTGTTAATCTTGTATCATGATTTGAAATCCATACTGTTTTCATCATTCTGTTTGGTTTTATTCCATTCCAGTTTGTTTACTTGTAATAGATTTGATGGCAAAAACAGCTATTCCAAAGATAGCAGCATATACTATGGTAACCATTTTTGATTTCTTATTAACTTGATTTGAAGCCCTGTATTGCTTTCACTGTCTTGTTTTGACTGATTTTATTTGAATCTGGTTTGTTTGATAGTATCCAGTCCCAGAGTATAGGCAACTACTTTGAAGACAATAACATTCACTATGATACCCATTCTGGTTTGACTATTATCTTCTTTTGAAATCCTATGATATCTCCAGTGTTTTGTTTTTATTGAGTTTTTTTCTGTACTGTTTTGTTCAATTTTATTATGCTTGATGATATGGGCAATTCTTTTGAAGATAACAAGAGGCATTATGGTTACCATTGTTGATCACCTTGCATTTTGTTTTTAAGTCATGTACTGTGTTCATCTTTTTGTTTTGACTGACTCTATTTTGTTTTGTCTCATTTGGTTTTATTCTCTTCAAAATAATAAAATAAAATGTCAAAGAAAAGAATAAAAAGAGTTATAAGCTGCAATATTGACAGATACTTTCATTAAAGATATCTGAATAGCTAAGAATCTTAGAAAATAGAAGTAGTAACTCCCTCTGAGGTAGAAGGCAGGTTTATATACTAATTAGAGTAAGAAAAATAACATTTTCCCCTGAAGCATAGATTGGTCAGGTTTGTCAATGACCCCATTTTAAAAATTGAGTTTCTGTAGTTTAGGGCTATTCAACTGTGACACAAATCCCTTGTATATGCACTACTTACTGAGACTCTCCTTTGTGTCATGCTATGAGACTTGAGGGACAGGAGGAGTTAAAGTGAACAAGAAGTTCATGCCGCCTGCTAAACTATGACTGATGAAGTCCTATGTCTCTGACCCAGGAGTCTCATGTCATCCTATAGCAACTTTGAAACTGTCACGAGATAACATGCTAACTTGAAAACAGGATAAAATGTCAGGACTTTGTGGCTCTAGACAGTCCTAGGCTTGACAACTACATGTAACCAGAACCTAGAAAATGCTTCTCTCATGGGAATAAAAATTGTTCAACTCCTGAATTTCAGTGGTTCAAAGGAGACATTTACAATATTTCCCTATAATGGTCATTCCCGTGGTTTATAGGCCTCACACGTGCCTATAAACCTACGTGTCAGTCACCTATTGCCTCTACACAAAGCTCTATATCTTCTCTGTGTTGCTCCAGCTGTATCCATAGGTGTTTCCAGTTCCCTCACCCCCAACAACTGCTGACCACATATACCCAGGCAATGCCAGCGCTCAGGAAAGAGCACGTCCTGCAGCTCATCTTTCCAGCTGCCAGCTCCAAATGGACCAGAACTGGGCTCAGGGATTTCTCTTCTTCAAATCTTTGCCACACTCTAATACCTAGACTCTATATAACACTGTTAATATAGAGTCTGTTATAACTGTTATATAGAATCCTTGAAGCTTTTCATTTAAAAAAAAAATGAAAAAGAAAACTTATGACCAATGACTCACTAGCCAGTGAATTTAAACCCATTACATTGTACAAAACAGGAGAGACAAAAATAACACTATCATTTTTGTCTCTGCTCATCTTTGTACTGTTTTATAACCAAATTATCCCATCCAACTCAAACTAAAAGGCCAAAGCTCTTATATCAAGAGATAGCAACAGATTCTAAGAGAGATTTGAACCCTCTGTTGATCCCCATAAGAAAGCTACAACAAAACCTTTTAGATTACAAGAATGCTAGCCGGGCGTGGTGGCGCACTCCTGTAATCCCAGCACTCAGGAGGCTGAGGCAGGCGGATCATTGCAAGTTCGAGGCCAGCCTGGACTACAAAGTGAGCCCAAGGCAGCCTGAATTACATAGTGAGACCCTGCCTCAAAAAGACAAAAAAAAAAAAAATGACTGTCAACCAAGGAGCAGAGAACTATACCAAAGGAAATGGAACAGAAGTTGGCCAAATACTATAAAAGAAAATACAAAAAGACAAAAATAAGTGGCCTGGACATGGGACATATGCACGTAGAAACTGAACAAGTCCTTAATAAAAATGACTGCCAAGGTCATGAACAGCCTTGAATACTTCCATCTGAAGCAACAGTTCTTAGCACATGTGCCCCAGGCTTTGAAAATAGTCCTGCTTATGGGGCCAGGGATTTAGCTTAACGACATAGGCGCCTGCCTTGCAAATGTGCAGTCGTGAGTTCGATCCCTGGTACCAAAAAAAAAAAAAGGAAAATAGTCCTGCTTTTAGCCAGGTATGAGGGCCCACACCTGTCATCCCAGCACTTGGGAGGCTGAGGCAGGAGAATTGGTATGAATTCAGAGCCAGCCTGGGCTACACAATGAGTTCAGAACTAACCTGAACTAACCTACATAGTGAGGCCTTGACTCAAAAACAAGAAAGAAAAGAAAAAGAAGGGCTGGGGGTTTAGCTCAGCAGCATAAGCACCTGTCTGGAAAGTGCAAGGTCATGAGTTCAATCCCCGGTACCAAAAAAGAAAAGAAAATGATCCTGCTTTTTTTTAGGTGGCAATGCCCACTTGTATATTCAAATATGCTAACTGGTAATTATGAAAAGCAGTACATGCAAAACGTTGGTGGAATGTATTAATTTCTCAACATGAAGCTAATTGAAAACTGAGTTTTGCTACCTCTCATTTTTCTGTCTTCATCCTCCAAAATAAGAAGAAAATGTAGTCTTACAAGGGAATAAGAAAACCATCTGGATCACAATGCCACCCAAATTTCACATTCAGTCCTGCCATCCAAGCAAGGATTTAGAAGCACTTTTCCTAAACCAATAACTGAGAAATGCTTGCCAATTTCTCCCAGAACTTGGCTTTTTGTAACAAGTTATTCCACTGCCTTTATTCCTTTTGTCCTTTAAATGAGAATAAGAGAGACTAGATGAATTATACAAAATCACCAGGGATATCATAGTAGGAAATGATGTGAAATGAACTGTTAAAAGGCAGAGAAAAATCCACAAATTAGAAAAAAAATCTAGAAAGCTGACATTTTAATAGATTGATCCATAGAATAGTAATGATTGCATTTTTACTACCCTAGAAATTGTTTAGCTTTAACAGAAATGACTCAAGTAGTCAGGCCTATATTTCTATTTTTTTTTAAGTGATAAGTGTAAAACAGCCAGGACTATATTTTTTCAAAAATGAAAAATAAAGAAGGGACTAAGTTAATCACCAAAAAAGAATAAGCTGATATCTGACACAGCAGTGGTTTCCTTCAATGGGACTTCTTAGAAAAGCAAGAAAGAGGGCTGGGGATTTAGCTCAGTGGCATAAGCGCCTGCCTTGCAAGCAGTTCGATCCCTGGTACCGATAAAAAAAAAAAAAAGCAAGAAATAAGTCTAGATTCTTCCACTGCCCAGGAGGATTCATGTCTGTAACTCCAAGTACATTCCAAAGTTGAACTTTTAAATGACGTTCTAATTGGGCTTGATCTAACATTCAAACCTTGATTCTAAGACAGGTGTCCAGTGAAAATGTTTCAACTTTGTGCAAAAGATTCTCTCAAAACTGCATCTATTCCCTGGGAATAAAAGTAAGCTAAGTATCTACAGAAGTGCTCAGACTTTGAAGGAGGATAAGAGGTCACCAGCACAGGTTTGGTGGCAGTCAGTTAGAAGCTAGAGATTAGAACTGCATAGCTTTCAGACAGTCCCTAGAGTGCAAGCATAACATTCCAAATGTCCACAGTTCTACCAAATCAAATACACAGGTGATCTGGAAAGAACTGCAAGCCTGAGTCTCTTCCCCCTGGGAAGGCCACCTTGCATTGCAGGTAGCTTATGCCTTGTTTGGCAATGAAAAACTGGATCCACCAGGCTGGGCATCCAGGTGACCCACATTTCTGCATAAACGCTTGTGCTGGTGCCAAGGGCTGCATGCAGCCTGGAACTAGAAAGGAAGACATTAAAATGAAGGCATGAACACCTGCCTCAAAGCCTGTGGGGAGCTCTAACCATTCTGACAGGCCGTTTGTGGTAATTGTCCTGTCTTATCCAATAAACCAGCTATTCCAGCACCGAGAGTTGATGCCTTTTGTCAGTTGACCGTAATTCCAATCACCTCCGTTGCACATATATGTTCTATTTGCATCACACCTGTACCACCACCGAACAGGAGAGAACAATTAAACTCTGATTAGCACATATGGTGCCTCAATCTGACAAATGGCTGTTCTCAATGAAATCAAAGAAGTGTGTTAGGGAAGGCCAGGTGACCACTTAGTACACAATGACATTGAGAATATAGAAGATAAAAAAAAGTGAATCTGAAAGAAACAGGTTATTTTAGTTGCACTTTCTACTGCTGTTGACAGATGAGGAACTTGGGTAGCACAGACAAAGGAGAACATTTCATTTAAAACAAGCCTCACTAGGAAAATATCAAAGGAAAAGAAAGGATCACATGACTTGACTACCCTAAGTACTCCAGTAGCCAGGGCATCTGGATGTTAGCATCTGGATAGATCATCATCTGGGCTATTGAAACTCAAAACACAAACACAGAAAGGGTCATTGCAGTAACCAATGTGCCATGGTAACTTGTCTCTGTAACTGTTAGAGCAATGCCAGCTGCTCTTAAAAATAAAACTGTTTAGTGTCCAGTGACAGTATTCTTGGTAAGTGGGCCATACTCCTCCACATGGACATTTAGAGAACCAGGAGACTCCCATCTTGTGACTCTGCCAATTCTCAGTCTCCCGGAAGCACGAAAAGAGAGTATAAGAGATAATGGCCTCTTGCTGGGTGTGGTGATGCATGTCTATAATCTCAGCACTCCAGGAAGCTGAGGCAAGAGGAACACTGTAAGTTTAAGGGTAGCCTTCACTATAAAGTAAGACTCCATCTCTAAAAAGAGAGAGACAGAGAGGGAGAAAGACAGAGAGAGATGGGGACAGAGAGAGACAGAGAACAGCTTCATAAAACATTGACCCAAAATATATCTCTGCCCCTTTGAAAGAAGGTCAGTCACATGACCACATGTGGATGGCAGAATGCCTAGGAAATATACTCCCTACATGGACCACATCCTCTCAAAGTTGACCCTATTGTGTAGACAGGCAGCATTATATTATGGTGGAAAGTATCTTCCACCAATGTCTTTGGTGGACAGTCTCTCATACTGTCACACAACTGTGTGTATTTAGGAGTTGATATTCCTGTCATGTCAACTTGTATTTCCTCAATGACTAGAGTTCTTGTAGCACACTTTCCTGCATTGTTAGAAATTTCATGTGGTTATCATTCTGAATTTGTTTTCCAAGATGTAAAAGGAGTCTAACCAGACAATAATAATGTTTCACTGTGTGTTACTAGAAGTAAGACTACACTACAATTGCCTCTTTTTTATTTTAAAGAGAAAAAATAATAAAACAATTTCAAAACATATTAGTAGGGGAATTACAATAATTAATACATTGCATATTATTGTCTTTTTAGTAGTTTTGAAGTACAAGATATAGGCATAGCTTGTCCTAACAATATTAATACAGACCTTTTTTTCAATAAACTAAGAGAAACTAGCTCTATGACTATCTTAACTATCTTATGTATAAATAGACTTTTTCCCTTCCTTCCTTTCCCCTTCCCTCATCACAGTTTGTCTTTTCTTAGAACGGTTTCTTCCCGATTCACAATCTCTGTCATATATTTTGGACCTTGTTTAGCTTCTCACACTCATAGAACTGTTTCTTAAACTTATGGATCTAACTTATTTCACTTGTGAGTATGGCCTTGAATTGCATCCATTTACCTAAAAACTCTCCAGTTTGTCCCTCTTTGTGGCTGAGTAGTACTCTATTATATAAAAAATCCATGTATTTTTTACCCATTCTTCAATAGATGGGCCTGTGGGTTGTTTCCAAGATTTAGCTATTACAAATTGTGCTGCTATGAACATGGGTGCATATATATCACTATTTTAATGTTTCTAATTCTTCAGGGAAAACTCTCAGAAGGGGAATAGCTAGGTTGAATGAGACCTCTAACCTTAGTTTTTTGAAAACTCTCCACACTAATTTCCAAAGTGGTTGAACTACACTCCCACCAACACTGCATACCCCATACCCCTGCCAGCATTTGTTATTGGTTGATTTTTTGATGATAGCCATTCTTTCTGGGGTGAGGTGAACTCTCAGTGTTGCTTTGATTTGTGTCTCATGAATGACCAGTGATGTTTAACATTTTTTTCACATATTTATTTGACAATTGTATTTTTTCATCTGAGAACTGTATTTTCATCTCACTTGTCCCTTTTTTGGACTGGATCACTGAATTTGGGGGGTTTGATATTTTTCAATTCTCTATATGTTCTGGATATAAGTCCTTTGTCTCAGGGACAGCTGGCTATAATTTTTGCTGCTCTGTGGGTTGTCTTTTCATTCTGTTGGTGATTTGTTATGCAAAAGCTCTTTAATAAGCTGAGATGCATTTTGCTGATTCTCTGTAGTATTTCCTTTGCACTCAGTTTTGTTCATGAAGTCTCTGCCCATACCTAGGTCTTAGAGATTTCAACCAATTTTCTCTGCCAGTAAATTTGGTGCTTCTATTTTAATACTGAGATCTTTGATCCATTTTCACTTTAGTGCATGGTAATAAACATGGCTCTTGTTTTAGTCAGCCAGTTTTTCTAGCATCATTAATTCAAGAGGCCGTCTTTCTACCAGAGAACATATTTGATGGCTCTGTTGAAGATAAGTTGGCTGAATGTGCTTGGGGTTGCATCTGCATCTTCTCTTCTGTTCCACTGGTCCACAATTGCCTTTCTATTGAGGAAAGACAACTATCTTCATTTTGTGGTCCTTCTGCTTCCGAGTCTTATTCCTAGTGTGGCGTCAGGCTGGCTTTAATGTCTGACTCCATGCCAGGAACTCAGATCATGCAGGGGCCCAAAGCCAGCTTTGCCATCAGACTAAGAGTTGATTCTTTTTCAAGCAAAACTGAGGGCTTGAACTCATGAGTAATGGTGGGAGAGGAGCGTAGGTGACAACCAGGGATTATGAGAAACAGACTTGTTAATAATGCCTTACTCAACTGATAAAAATCACAGATTTCTACATGATGTGCATTTCTTAATACTGATTAAATTTATATTTATATATGCAATACTGATTCAATTTAAATTCGATTTCAAAACTGAAATTCAGAATACCACCCTTTGGATAAGTGATAGACCCCCAGGATGTCTGGTTTCTGTGGAGAAAAGAAAAAAAGACAATAGTTTCATAAATGTAAAAATAAAAGAAAAAACAGCTAAACTTGTCATTCATAGGAACTAAACTAAAGGAAGCAGGAGGAGATAAGTACTACCACTCCTCAGTTCCTCAAGACCTCAAAATGATAGTGTCTTTTCTGTCCCTGTGTATAAGACCCCCACTAATCTCTGTCCTGTGGATACCAGAGAAAGGCAGGGAAAATGAAGACAAGTGACATTCATCCAGACAGGACAAGGTGGATTCTTTTCATCACAAGTAAGCAAACTTCAAAAAAAAACCAAAACTGCTTGAAAGAATAACATGTGCTTCTATTAAATCATCATATTTGTGCCACAAAACACAAAATCTATGAACTGCAGCTTTTGTCCAAGAGTATAAATCATTAAGGATCTCTAGCTTAGATTTTTAACTTCTAAAATGCATGATATAAAGTTCGGTTGATTATGGAGTCTGATTTCCTAGTCAGCATCCACCAAAAGCAGTAACAGAAAATGCCTCTGTAGCACAGTTCTGCTGACTTATGATCCCCACTTTGCAGATGCTCATCTGCTTCTAGGCACAGCTGTTTTCAAATGGAAGGGAGTTTTATGCAAAGAGTGCCAGCCTGGCCTCTGAGCAAGAAAGCTCTGAGCAGAGCTGGGCACAGTAATTCTTAGTAGAAGCCAAGAATGTGGACAATCACCTGCAATTTCTGACCCCTGTGATCTGCCCTTTGCTGAAATGCACTGTCTAAAGCAGGACTTAGAGAGATGTTGCAATGACCCAGTTCTCTATGAGCCTGCCAAGAAGATGAGCAAACTGAAGGATAATAAAGAAGATTGTGGAACGCATAGTGTCTTCTCTGTCTTTGCCCAATCTCAAAAAGACAATGGCACCCGGGTTGATAATTACAAGACTAGAATCCATAAGAATCTTTGTTGTTGTTTTGTTAGAGTTCAACAGTGCAAAATTTCTGTATAAAAAATAAGATGAAATAACTACACATAATGAGTCTATTCTGTAGGATACATACTTGAAAGACAATATTTTAGAGCCAAGGAGTCATCAGCAGAACACAAACCTATGGGGAAGTTAAGGCACAAATCTCAAAGAATCCCATTTCCCTTGGTATTCTAACAGAATGAATCATAGTAATCATTCTCCACTGGGCCTTTCCTGATAGCCACCCACTGCTAAGATCCTACCTCTTACAGGACTTCTTAAGGCCAAAGTTTAGTCCATATGGCCAGGTATAAACTTTTGTTTAAAAGCAAAGTGTCTGAAGTGAGACCACCTTGGTTTACTGCCTTACTATGTAACTGTAAATTATACAATTTCCTTACTATGTAACTGTAAATTATACAATTTCCATTAAGCCTAATTCAGATATGAGAGCAAAAGCTCTAAATACATATTTTTTAAAAGTCAATAATTGTTGGAGAGGGTTAATTAACCATGAAATTATTTTTTATCAAATTTATCTGCATTTTCTAAATATTTTATAATGACAAAAACACATATAATAAACTTAAGGCTTAAACTGTAGTGCTAGTAGAATAATTCTTGATGGTAGTCATAATTAAATCCTAATTTTTTTCACCTAAATATTGTAAAAAATGCTGAAAGTCAGTTTAAAAATCAGTTGATGGTTATAATTTTAAGTTAAAGCAAACAAAACCACAGCAAAATGTAACAAATTAAAATATACAGCCTCCCTTGTGGATGGCTTGGTCCTAGCTTCCCTTCCTCCAGGCCTTCCCTGGCACAGCATCTGGCTCCCTTGACAGGACCATGAGGCTTCCTGTACCAAATTCCATGCTATTATCCAGATATATACCTCCCAGGCTCACCACAAAACTGTCCTTCTGAAAGGTTCCAGCAAAATAAAAGATTCTGTGGGAATGATTTTAAACAAGTTATTGAAACATATAAAGGACATTGCTTTCAACATTGTAGTCTGTTCCAAAAACCCTGTTGAGATTCTTGGCTCATTCTCCAGCATCCTTGACATAAAATTCAACAGACAGAGGCAGACTCACTTCATGACAGCTGACTGAGCACTGAGGGTGCATCAGCCAACCCAATCATTAAAGAACTTCTGGAAGATAAAAAAACGCATGTCATAAGACTGACAATGAACTCCCAAAGAAATGAGAAACCTTCTCCCTATGGACAAAAGAGAAGACCAGCAAAGCCACAGAACAATCCCCAAATAAAAGCAACAGTGGGAAAGCCCTAGAAGAGACAACTCATGACTGCCAGTAAGAAAGCTAATTAAAGTGCTGGAGAACAATTGTATCAGCCTCCACTTTTGAAGTGATTTCAATACATTTTAAGACCAACTCTCAAATACCACATACTCTAAGTAAAGTATGAGATATGCCCCCAAAGACAACTTGAATGAGTATCCAAACACTGGCTATGTTATAGAAAATTCCTATCATCCTATAATTAAGCTACTCATAGATCTAATGAAAAGTGTGCAGAGCTAAGTTTTCTCTATCCTTCTCCCCTGCAGAGCCAGAGATTCTGTATTCATAACTGAGTTACTTATAAGGAAAACTAACAATATGAAAGAGATAGTGAGCTGTAAAGCAAAGCAAACAATCCTTATAAATGGAGCTCATGAACACTGAATAAAGATACATAATCATCTGGATGTGGGTATCTATATGATGATATAAATCAGAATTGTGGCTATCTATAGAAGTTTGGTATTTACTGGCAAATGCACAAGGAAGCCTTTAAGGTGCAAAAATTCTACAATTTGTCTTGGTGATGGTTGCATGGTTATATACACTTGTAAAATTCATCAACTTATGTACTTAAAATTTGTATATTTAATTGTATGCATGTTATAATAAGTACTAAAGAAAAGAAGAAATGTTTGTGTGTTACTCACTTTGTCATTGCTGGAAAAAAATACCCAACACTTACAGTTTAAAGGAGGAGTGGCTTGTTTTGGCTCGTGTTTCCAAAGCCTTCAGTCCAAGGTCAGCTGAATCTAAAGAGGAGACAGCATGGAAGAAATACATGGCAGAAGAAAGCCGCTCAACCCATGGGAGACAGAAAGTAATAAGAATGAAGGAAGGTAGCAGGGACAAGAGGGTACCCTCTAAAGTCACATCCTCAGTGAACCACCTCCTTCAACTAGGCCCCAACTCCTAACAGTACATTCAGCTATGAATGTACCAATGGAGTGATCCATTGATGGATCACCTTTCTAATCAACCTCTATCTCTGAACATATGAGCCTTTGAGGGAACATTTTAGATCTAAATCATTATATTCCTGGCCCCCAAAGGCTCACATCCATCTCATTATGCAAAATGTATTTAGTTCATCTCTAACAGTTGCCAATGTCTTAATAATTCCAGGATCGCTAAAATGTGAGTCCAAAGTCTCCTCTGAGACTCAAGCAAACTGATAACGCTGAGCCCCTGTAAAAATAAAAAAGAAAGCTACATATTTCCAACATACAAGGGCACAGAACAAATATTCCCATTGCAAATGGAAGGAATGGAAAAATAGAAAAGAATCAGACCAAACCAAGACTGAAACTAGCAAGGCAAATATTAAATCCTTCAGTCCAACACCTAGGGATGGTGGCAAGACATGTACTCCAAAGAACTTGTGCAATCTCATCTCTATGGTTTTGTTGGTTTCAATACACATTATTTTCCTTTTGGGCTGGCTTCTCTCACTACCTGCTATTTTCCTCAGCTGACACCCTCTGATCTTGGGATCTCCAACTATCTGGGGTCTCCATTGCACAATTAGCTCCACTCTTACAGTTTTACACATTGCCCTATCCAAGGCACATTGTCTTCCCTCTGAAGCCTTCCATTAAACCTGGGTGGAAGCCTCCATGACTCCACAACTCTTACATTCTTCATACCTGCAAAATCAGCAACACACAAATGATAACAAGGTCTTCCTCTAGCTTGAATAATAGCTGAGCCCCCTTGGACAGCAGCTATAGCAGCCTCTGAATGTCTGGATGGCTGAAATTGGGGATTTACTTCTAGGAGGTCTTAATGAGCAAGAAGTCCTGGAGGCTCTCTTCTCAAAACAAAGTTTTTCAAAGGAATTTACTGCTTTGTACCCTTAAGCTTGCCATGGGTGGAGTCTGCTTAAACCTCAGGTGCCCTCAAAACATCTTTCCTATTATTCCAGTACAAAATACTTGGCTTCTTTTTAATGACAAATTTTTTACCACCACATTTTCCTTGGCTCAAACTTTACCAAGTTACCTTTCTTCCAGCAAAACTTTCAAATGATTCAGTACTGCCTTTTGTTCCTTATTTTCACTGTAGATTTGGCTAGGAACAGTCCAAAGTACCCATTCTACAACCTGAATTTTGGATTGCCTTGAAATTTCCTCTACCAGATTAAGGGTCTACAACTTTGAAGTTCAACATCACACAAAATGTTAGGACATGAGCAAAATGTAGACAAATTCTTTGCCAGATGAAATAGGTATGGTCTTTGGTCTAGTTTCTAGTAGAGTCCTCATTTCCATCTAAAAGTTTATCAGCATGGTTTTTAGTGTCTTCATTCCTATCAGTATTCTAGTTTTCTGAGTAATGACCATACCCATAACTTTATGTTTACAGAATCTTAGAGCTTGCCCAGCCTGTTTGTTCAAGTCCTTCTGGCCTCCTGTCATAAATTCCAAAGGCTTCTGGACCACATGTTTGGGTATAGTTATGACAGTGAGCCAGTTCTCTGATATCCATTTTCTGTATTAGTCACTGTATCATTGTTGAGAGAAAATACAACACACATGAAATTAAAGAAATAGTTTATTTTGGCCCATGGTTTCAGTGGATTCATTCCATAGTTGGCTGGCTCAAAGGAAGAAATGGTATGGTAAAACAGTATGGCAGAGGAAAGTTGTTCAACCCATGGCATCAAGGAAGCAGCAAGAGGGGAAGTAGTGAAGACAAGAATATACCCTCCCAAGTCATATCTCCAGTGACCCACCACCAGTAACAAAGCTCCACCTCCTAACAGCACATTTCTCTTATGAACTCATGAATAAACTAGTCCACTGATGAGTACAGCATTCCCATAATCCAATCCCCTTCCCAGAGGCCACATCCCTAAACACATGAGACCTTTGGAAAACATTTTAGATCTAAACCATGACAGTTGTCCAAAACAAAAAACCCACAGTAGGTACTGTAGTTAATACAAAATAACCATTGTGGATTAATTTTTGACAAAGTAGTGGACAAAGATATTTTCTGAAGATGTAAGGCTTAAGAATATAACCAGCTAGAATAAGAGATAAGCACTCATGAATGTAAATAAGACCACTCAAGAGATATTTTAAAAAATAGAGTTTTCTGGAAAAAAATACATGAACACTTATACATAGTATAAACTCATGTAAAACTTATAGAAGTCAGAATTAGATTTGAAACATGTGTATTAGGAATAACACAGGACATGAGAAAATAAGAAAATGAGTCCCATTAAGTCAATAGAGTGATTACCTTGCACACTGATAGAGTTGTAATAAGTAAGTAATAGAGAGACTTCTTACATGTTGGTTATGATATGTCTTGAACTGCATGAGGACTGTACTGACACTCCCTTTATTTCTATAAATTGTTCATGTTTTAATTCAATGGAGTAGATACCTTACACAATAATAGAACTGTGATGAAAAAGTGATAGGAAGACTTCTTACATGTTGGTATTTCTTGATCTGCTTGATGACTGTCCTGATGTTTCCTTTATTTCCATGTAAAGTTGTACATATTTTCTCAATATATGTATTATTTCACACAATAAAAGTATTTAAAATGTAATAAAAACATAGACAATTTGACTACCCTCCATTCACCATTTACATATGCTCTTCATTTACATATATAAACATGAATATTCATCAACATAGATACAATTACACTATATGAATTTAGTACATAATATATATATATATATATATATATTCCATACATATGTGTGTGTATATGTAACAAATAGAGAAGATGCATTCTATAAGACCTTTTTAGACTAAAGATGGTCACTTCATTGTAGTGGGCCAACTTGTAGATTTCTCATGCTTATGTTTTCCAGGATGGAGTTTATATGTGTAATTAAAATATAATTTATTGAAGTATTGGGAGAGGAGGGAAGGTAATTCAGTCTTCAGTTTTTCTGCTGTAGGATTCAAGGAATCATACCCATCCACATTTGATGTAGCATAGTGCATTACCCAGGGCCTGGACTTTAACTCAAATGTAGTAACTGAACAGGACTTTGGATTGTCTTTCTTAAGAAACGGTATGACAGGAAAGGTGCTCTTAGATAGCTGATAGCCAAAGGAACAGACCAGGGGAAAGATGACAAGCAGATCACAAAAAATCTACCACACTTCCCCCACAGAGTAGCATTGTCTCAGCAAGATGGTGGGGCAGCCAAGAGTAACATTTCTCTGTTGCCTTTTCCATTGCATTAGTAGTGTGCCTAAATCCTACCACCAAAACATGAAAAAAGTTGATGTCCTCCACTTCCAGATTTCTCACATAAAACATCTCATACAATATTTCATCTATATTATTTTGGACTTACAGCTAATAGAATGGAGATAATTACCTATGGAGATCTTCAAAAGCTATTTGAACATGAAAAAGCCTCCATCCTACCAGCTTCTCAAGTAACTAAATGGATGTAGGGTACTACAGTACCTCTAATCTTTTCATCTACACAGTACTATTATGTGAGCAAAGAGGAAACTTCTACAATATCTAAGTCATTGTTTATTCTAGGTTGATTTGCTAGAATACCTACCCCACACTAACACATAGAATAACAGAAGCTACCCCACTTTCTAGTTGTGGACAGTGAATGAAATCATGAAAGAATGTTTAATACAGTGTCTTGCATAGTAATCTAAGGACTGAGTGTGTGTTAGTTTAGTAAGTACCCAGAAAATCATCACAAGGACTTTAGTCTTCAAAATGATTAAGTTTCAAGAAATGAGCTTGTGAAAATAAAGAAAATGATTGATGACAGTCTACTCAGCCAATTTCTTCCAGTTAATCACTCCTTCCTCCCAAAAAATCCTCTAGGCTTGGTTATATGAGTTGCACAGTAGGCAACCAAAACACAATTGAGCAATAAAGTTGTGAAACAAGCTCAATATGCTAACCATCAGGGACAATGATGGGCCAGCTGGAAAGTCTGAGATGAGCCCCCAACAGGAGTGAATGGAGACTGCGAAATCATATGTAAATATGTATGGAAAGGTGACGCTTTTCCCTGCATTCTTTCTCTTTTTGCAGCAAGTACACGTGCATGCATATACACATACACGTGCACACAAACTCACACTGACATGCAGACAGATTGCTGCACTGAAAAAGAGTATCAGTGATTTTATTGATGAGTCTCCCAAATCATCATCAAAACAAAATAAACTGTTCACTTCACAGCTGGAATCAAATGGAGTGATGACAGTTGTCTTACCCTTCTCGGATGATAAATGAGCCTTTCCCTGCTTACTCAGGTCCTTGACCCAAATTCACAGTTATTCCACTGACCCAGGCAGACCTCTGAGAAGAAAAAAAGCCACACTCACTAATGCCTAATGAAGCTTGTCTCAACTACTACTATTGCACCCTGTCATTCTAACTATAATTGATTCACTAAAGTACTCTTTTTTATAATCAGCCTAGCAGACAAAAACACCTAATATAAATGAAACATCTCTCTTCTCATCTCTTGCATTCTCTTTCTGTTTCTCCTTTCCTCTTCTTTCTTCTCTCTCTCTCTCTCTCTCTCTCTCTCTCTCTCTCTCTCTCTTTCCCTACTCCTACTTAAAACTTACTACAAAATTTTATATTTCCCTTTTCAATATTAGAAGCTAGCAAATGAGTACATGGGCCTTTGGTAAAGGGATCCTAGAGTGTAAACAGATAACTTTGCCCCCTAGTTAATCTTTATCATTGAGACACAAATCTTAGTTGATCAAGAAAGACTTTATAGAAGCTTCTTTGACAATGTTTTAGAAGCCAAATTATGACCTAACAGGACAGAATAGCAATGTCTATATAAACAAAGGATGGTGACATATTAGAACATATCCCTTGCATTTATCTTTCTTGGGAGTCGAGGTAGAATGACACATAGAAAATTACAGACAGCAAGACATTTAGTCCATTGTGTAGCTTTAGCTATCATTATTTAGAATCTTAGTCCTTCAAAGAATACAACTGCATTTCAAAGCACAAGCCCTGAAATTGCTTGTGCTTGTTGGTAGCTTCTTCTGACCAGCTACTTTAAACTCTTTGTGATGCAAAAACATAGAGGTAAAATTAAATAACTTACTCAGGGGAAAAAGAGAAAAACAACCTTTCAAAGTAAGGGAATAAGGTTTCTGTGTTCCTTTCACAGAACCAAACTCCCTAAGAAATCCTCAGGTATGAGATTCTACTGGAAGCCATGTGCTTTATGGCTGCCTGGATGTCTTTCTTTGACAATGGACAGGTGTGTGTTAACAGCCTGTAGTAACAAGACTCCATTATTCCCAGAACATAAGATCTCAGAAGGACTCCCAGCTACCTCGAGGGTGCAGAGAGTTCCATTTAGCGCCATCTTTGTAAGGCATGAACACCTGACACAGGATGAAAGTGGAGAAGCCAGTCCTGGGGAGGAAGGGCTTTTTCCCTTTCAAGTTTCTGAACCTTTCTAGGTCTGTGGAGGTCCAAACCACAGAATCAAGGAAACTCAAAAAGAAAGCAACAAAAGAAGCTACAAATCAAAGAGCCTTCTCCACTGCATGGCTCCTGCTCTTCTGCTTTCATTACCTACCAGTGTCTTCTGAATGGATGGCAGCACATCACCCTCCTCATATAAAGTCAACACATTGTGTAGAGCAATGTGTACACCTTGCAAAGGAGCCGCTGGCTGCCTGATAAATGTGGCAGTCCTTTCCAGTCTCCCTCCATGCTTTTTCTTCCTTCTGGGACTGAGGGACAAAGAGGGTGTTCTCTTTGTCCCATAGCTACCAGGTTTCTCTGCAATCTTTCGGAACACCCTCTAGACCTCTTACTTCCCTAACTCCATTCTGTTCCAGAGATCTGTTCCAAACTGAGACCATCCTTTGCCCACCTACAATCTATGTCCACTTCTACTCTCTCTTACATACTATTCCTCTAATTTCTTTAAAGGTATTTTAATCACAACTCTGGGTTATATGAAACAGAAACCAGCTTTTAAGGAGAAGGAACATCTGGAGATAATCTAAGTGGGTTTAGTTAACAAAAATGAACAGTAAGGACAAATTCTAGCAGGGTCCCAAGCTTAAACAATGTTGAGGATGATGGGAAAATCTCTTTCATTTCAAATACAAAATAAGATAAGACAATGAATATTCATTAAGAATAAGAAGGGAAGTCATACTAAACTGCAAAATTTTTGCTGATAGCAAAGGACACAGACATCACCAAATCCAGGGGAAAAAAAACCAAATGACTTTGTTATTTACCCCATAACTGGTTGATAACTCTGAAATCACTTTTCCTTCTCCTTTCATCTGTTTGGTCTTTGATCATCTTTTCTTATGACAATAATTCTGTAATGTAATTTTCCATAAGAGGATAAATAGTTCAGTTTTTCTTCTAGTTGGATGTATCAAAATAGACTATTGAAATTGGGGTCCAGAAAAAACACACAATATACTACATAGGTTCTCTTATCATTTATAGTATTCAGCCCTGTCACTGGAACTATTAAGATTGGAACTCTAACAAATAGCATGCATGATTCAAAATAAAACAAGAAATATATATTTGCATTTTCTACACTGCCTAATAAAATATGCTCCTCAACAGTCCCATTTTGACTACACATCAGTAAGAACTGAGTGTCTTCCTTATAATTTTATACTTTTGAGGAATTTTGGGGGGTTTTTTGGTACTGGGGATCAAACTCATGATGTCACACTTGCCAGGCAGGTGATTATGCCACTGAGCTAAATCCCTAGCCCTTTTTTGAGGATTTAAATGTACAAAATTTTTCCAATTCTTTCTCCTCCTCTACTCTTCACATGCACTGATACAGATGCCATAGGACATATTCCTGTGCTAATCATATCACATTTCTTTACTATTTTCTCTGTAGGACATGAGTATGGACTTGCTGGATTAGAAGGAAAAGGAGAAGGTTACACAGTGGAAACAGAGATCAATACTGGAGGCTCATCCAAGAGTTCATGAAAATGATGACTCTGACTTAGGAGAAGGTACTAGAGGTAAAGATAGGAAGTGACCAGACTAAGACATATTTCAAAGGTAAAGACAACATGATCAGCCAAGTGGATGCGACAGATAAGAAAAAATAAACTCAGGATGATGCTAAGTAGAGTATATTACCATCTTCACACAGGACTGTTGAGATGAGATGGAGGCCAGTAAATATAACGAGCAGATGACAATCTCACCATGTTGCATCCCATAAAATGAAATTGGCAACATCAGCTCAATCTACTGAGTTAATGCTTTGACATGTCCAAAGCATGATATCTAAAATATTAACTGGAGCTCAACAACCATAGCTAAATCTAAACATTTTCATGTTACCCCAAAAACCTGAAAGCACAAATTATATGGAAGATTTTAGATTGTCACTCAATGAACTATTATGATGGCAGCAAACATTTCTGGAAATTTCTCTTGCTATCTCCTATAAATATCTGAGGGTAGAGAGCACAACAAACCAATATGTACAAAATCTTTTTCACTATTTCTTTCCTTCTTCATTTCTCTCAAGAATATCTTATAATTTACAAAGTTCTTCAAATATCCACATGTGAGTCTCTGTAATTTGAATTTAAAACACTGAGCCAAAAGAAACCTTAAAGAGTTTATCCTCTGTAAGAAAGATTTAGGTCAAACTTTGTTATAAAAGGAAAATATTTCCTTGGAAAACATGGCAAATTGTGTAGGTTGGTTTACTCCACACTTATTTCATTGCCCCTCCTCTTCCTTCCTTCCTTGTAGAATTAAAAATTACTTTCCAGAGCTCCTCTCAACTAGGGCTAGCCATGTGATCAACTTCTGATCCAGGAGAAGAAGACATCTCCTGGGACTTTCAGTGGGGTGGGTTACTCCTTTCTACTGGATTTTTCCTGGAATGCAAACACAATGGTTAGAGAGACAGTTCCATTTTGGGACATAAGGGAACAAGTGAAAACAATCACAGAGAGTTCACCCTTATCCTCTTTATACTACTGATCACATACCACACATTACTAACATTTTTGTATGGGGGAAAAATATGTCTTTGTATATTTACAACCACTATCAGCTTGGCTTTCTCCTGAAGACAAAAAAGACAAGTTCTCACAGACCCACAGGGCCACTTCCTAAAATGGTTTATTTCTTTTAACTAAGGATCTACTACATTATGTTTGTAAATTAGACATTTTCTCCTGATTCCACAATTTAGGAAAATACTAATTAGCTGACTAGTGGTCCTGAACAGTTGAACTTGTTTACCAAAAATCTATATTGGATTTCTTAAGCCCAATGCAATTAATATACTATATAGTTATAGGATATGGAAATATGGAAGGGAAAAATAAATAAAATTCCAAACTCTAAAAGGTTTATAAACAACCTTTGGATAGGAGAGATGCTTTGAGTCAAGTATCTCCACATTGTAGACACCCCACACATTTTGCAAATCTTTATCGACCAACCAGCTTTTCCATATTAGAAGTAACTGGGTGTTCAGAACTGGAAGTGGCTGTTAAAGTCCTTCCTTAGAAGTTTTTTTCATCTAGGCCATGGCCAGAGGGAATCTGAACCCCCCTAAAAAGTAGCATGCAGGAGAGATGGAAGCCATGAAAAGGTAATGGGCAGAAGACAATCTCACCAAGATTGCATTCCATAAAATGGAATTGGCAACATCTGCTCAACCTACTGTAGATAAACAGTGAACTATTTTCCATCTCATTAACTGAGAGGATGAGATATTAAATAAACCCCAGGGGCCTCATGCTTTGTTATCACATTTAAGGCTCAGTCCAGACTTGCTGCATTAGCTAATCTGTGTAATGGTTTCTAGTCTAAACTCCTACATGATTCATTCTCTCTCCTCTCTGTCTCTCTGTGTGTCTCTCTCTCTGTCTTTCTCCATCTCCATCACAGTCACACACACACACACACACACACACACACACTCCCCAATGGCTTTAAACCAGAAGTTCCTGCTTAATCCTACTGTCTCTCTAATTACTAGTCACTTAGCTTAAATTATTAACCATGTCTTCAGCTCTGATATATGATACCTGTAGGTCTCCAAACAGGATTCTAATAGAATTATCTAATTCTATTAAACTGCAAACAACTGCCCATTAAATATTTATTAGCCGGCTTGCCTTCATTGAAGATAGATCTGAGTGTCAGGAAACCTCTGGCTCCCTCTTCCCTGAGCCCTGTTGCAAGGCAGGTTCAGCCAAAGCAGCTCATCAGGACTGTGCCTATTGATCAACTGCCAATTATCTGTTTAGTCAAAATCAATGGAAATAAAAGGAGTTTAGAAGAATTTACAATGTATAGTATGGATTTTTTTAATACTTGGTTAAATAAGTAAATTGGTTAAAATCTAGCTAACTTGGTTGTAAACACTTAAGGTTTATTTTACCATGGGGAACACTGCTGGCAGTTAAATAATTAGATTTTCTTTTTCAGATTGCTGAATTGCATTTTTAATAAAGGAGTTGCAGAACAGTCACCTTCAGTCACCCCGGAGAGGAGCTTCTTGATGTGAAGCTTTCAGGCTAACTTGCCTACTTTCTTAAAAGCCATGTGAAAGATAACCTGACACCTTTGGCAGACAGCACCGCCTCAGATGGCAGGCATGTGGGCAGTTTTAGACAATCATATTATGCAAGATGGCAAGTGTTCTTTCACTAAAAATGCAAGAACCATCTGGATTCTCCCAGAGGATCTGGGAAGAATGAACAGGAAAAGACACTGCTCTAGACAAACCACTTTAACATGACTCATTCCAAATCCAAGCTGCAAATCAATTCTTAATAATAAAAAAAAACATAATGAAGAATAAAAAGGAAGGTTAAAATGGCATCTCACACTTGTTCAACTAGTTTTTAAATATTCAGAGAAAGGTGGGCCAAAGAAGAAAGACACTGCTGCAGGAAATAACCAGAAGTGGTATCTATTCTTGATTCCTTGTTGCTGTTTTAAAGCATTCAAATTCAGTCAATGACCTGGTAGCTTGGCTGTGAGGAGAAACTCCTGTCCAAAAGCAAAATAATTAAGAAAGACATGAAAATCAGCACTAGCAATCTCCAGTCATTAAAAGGAAACACAAGAAAGTAATAATGCTGTATTATATTTATACCCAGGATAAGGTATCGCAGTGCAAATAGAGTGACAATGCCAACAAGCAAAATGGATTGATTCCCTCATGTTAGTGGAAAGAAACCAGGGCAAAATAAACAGATTAGTACAATTAAATGCAAACTCAGGCAAAATTAAATTCTTTAAGTAGAATAGTGGTTGTTTTGGGAGTGGTAAAGGATGTGGTAAAGGGCATGGGGAAACTCCTGAAATGGCCAGTAATGACCTCATGTTGATCAAAAACCTAGTTACAAAGATTTAATCCCTTTGGGAAATTTTTCATACTTTCTGAGTATATGTGATTTTCCAATAAAAAAAGTTTACTTTACAAAAAAGTGGAACAACAGAGCAATTTATTTGTATAGCCTTAGGCAAGCCACTTATCTCTGGGCCTCAAAGGCTTCATCATGTGTAAAATAAAGCAGTTAAACAAGATGATCTTTAGATTTCTATTGCAAAAATGATTTGATTCTACAAAAGATCACTAGTTTCACAAGAACAAAATAGATCAATAAATCTGTACAGACGTCAACCCCATTTTGGCAATCAAATCTCTCCTGCCATCCCCTCATCCTTTTCTTCACTTAAATAATGAAAAAACTTAAAGATTTTTTTTTAGCAGCATCTGATATGCTTGTGTCTACAAGTTCCCCCAAAGCCTCATATCCTCATAGGTGGGGACTTATAGAAGTGGTTGGATCTAGGGTGTGAATATGGATTAAGAGTTTAAGATCAGTAAATTAGTCCTCTGACTGGTCTAAGCTAGTTCTGGGTATGCCTAATGGGAAGGACCTACCAACCAATAGGACTGTAGCCTGAAGAAGTAAGAGGGAAGGGAGGCTTGCTGCTCGCTGCTGCTGCTGCCATCTACCTGCCACGCCATGGACTGTTCCTCCTCTGCCATGTCCTTCTACTATGCTGCCCTGCCTTGGAGCCAGCCTCCTATGGACTAAAACCTCTACAGACTGTGAGCTAAAATAAACCTTTCCCCTTTAACTTTGGGTGAGAAATATTTTGTGTCAGCAACAAGAAAAGTAAGACAATTTCCATATTCTGGAAATCCTCCTTCCAGATAGATAGATAGATAGATAGATAGATAAAATAAACATGGCTAAATATGCAGATAATGGATTTATAAAGCCCAACCAAAAAAGAAAAGACAGTGATGCATAGATCATACCAACCCACTTAACACCCTACATTCTTTTTGTTTCTTAATTTTCTTTCTCATTCTAAATAACTTGTCCCTGAAATTTCTTTTGATCCCTCATTCACATGGAAATATTTAATATTTTACTTTTTAATCTCAAGAGAGTTCATGGTTCTGAAGTTAAGCAGGAGTGAGCTTCTAAAGAATATTTAAAACAAAAGCAAGCCTGCCCTAAAATATCTCCCTTGCTCCCCTACCCTACTGCTATTTATTGCCTTAAAGTATCTTCCAAGAGTGAAGGGATGAGATGGATTCACTTTTTGCCTAGAAGAGAATTGGCTTCTGAAGATGTGTGACATAGGACACAAGCTTTATCCACATGGAAGGGAATGGTAGAAATCAGAAAGCTGTTGTATCTCTGAATAGGAAATAGCAACACCAAAAACAAATTTCTGGCTAGCCCAGGACTGAAACTAAGAAGAAAACAGTAATAGAATTATGGCCAAGTGTTCTTAATTGGTCATTTCATACCCAACTCAACTTGTTACTGATTCTCCACATGCTTATGCAAGAAAATACTTCATGAATTGCACCATAAAACAAGAAAATAAAATTCCACTAATGGCCTTTTTTCTCTAAATACCCATAAGCACTACATAAAGGATTCAGTTTAAAAACTGTCAGTTACATACAGAATAGTATAGGACTGCTAAAATTTCCCTTTACTAGAGAAACCACAGCACGGGTCTCTCTGTTCATAGAGCTTTATAAGGACATACTGGAGATTCATTGAGGAACAAGCAAATGTCACCAATTCACAGCCAAAATAATGGACTGATGGAACCTAAATCCCTCAAGTATGAAATATTACAACTGTTAAATTCTCTAATAGTGTATCTCTTAAAGGACACAATAAAGTACAAATCAAGAATTGTTCTTTGAAGGAATATTCCTAGATTATGTTGTCAAGAAACAGATAATATGTCATTTCTTCTTAGCTCTCAGGGAGAGCAAAAGTGTCAGGAGAATATGCAATGAGCAAGTTACCGGCTGCTGCCTGCTACAAATGTTAAACACAGACCAAAAGCATGAGGGTTGGTTTTCCTTAACAAGGCACAGGCATCTCTGGAGAGTGTACCCTCACCAGGCAACAAACTCCTTTCTAAATGTCTTTGTTTGATGAACTCCTACCTGAGACTAGGGTTATGCTCTCCCCTTTAGAGGCAAAGGGCTCTGCTACCACATCTGGAGAAATTTTTTCTCTGTGTTCTCTTTTCAATACTGGAGATTGAAACCAAGGGCTCACACATGCTGAGCAAGTCCCCTTCCTTGAACTGCATCCCCCAGTTCTTTTTATGTATTTATTTTGAGACAGGATCTTACTAAGTTGCCTAAGCAAGCCTCAAACTCTCTTAGCCTCTCCAGCTGCTGAGATTACAGGCAGGTGCCACCACACCTGCCCAAAACTATATTTTGAATGTGCAGCCAGCCTTCGTTAGCCAGAAGTTCAACACCTTCAGATTCATGAAACTGCAGACAAAAATATTCAGAAAAAAATCTTATACATGCTAATTATGCACAGGTTTTTTCCTTGTCATTATTCCCTACACAATACGGTGTAACAACTATTTGCATAGCATGTACATTGCATTAGATATTTTAAGTAATCTAGAGATGATTTAAAGTATATAGGATTGTGCAGGTTTTATGCAAACACTACAAAATCTTATATAGGGTAGTTGAGAATCAAGCATTTTAATATCCTCCAAGTCCTGGCACCCATCCCCTGAAAATATTGAAAGACAACTATATATGTTTAGGTGTTGATCTGCCTCTCCATCTCTAAGAACAAAAGCAAATGTGTAAATATTACTTAACACATGGCATTGGCCTAAACCCAATTAAAAAAAAGAAAAAAAAAAGATCTCCAATACTCCCAGAAAATAAGAAGTTGAGAGAAGAAACAAGAACATAAATAAGAACATCTAAGAAGGAAACTCTGACTGGTAATACAGATCAACTTATTCCAGAAAGAATTCAGAGCTACACAGATGCTGAGACCCACCAAGCTTCTACCTCTCCGGTCAACCCTTGAGGAATAGAAGGTCTGATATTTCTGGTCCCTTTCTCCATATTCATTTAATAGTAGAAGTCATCTCTGTGCATGCTAGGCTTTCTCAGAGCTAGAGGTGACCATGTGACCAAGTAACAGTCATGAAAGGATATAAACAGAAGTAATTTGTGTAACTTTCTGATCACAGCAGAAAAAGAAGGTACCTGCAACCCTATAAGTCTTGTTTTTCTTTTCACTTCCTGGAATTCAGAGATGGTAACAGAAGCTAAAACATAGGCCAGGAGAAAGAAGTCACATACTAAGAAAGGAAGAATCACAACACAAAAGGTGTCAATTCTGCATTCTGTGAATCCATTTTATAAGCTCTAAACTGCTCACACTCACCAATCAAATTTAAATCCTCAAAGCAACCATCAGTCTCTATTGTTCAGCTCTTTACCATCCATTGTCCATTTGAAGGGATAATTTTTCAATACTCCCATTGAACATGGGTGATTTTCTCAGGTCCCCTAGCAAGCCTGGCACAACCTTCAGTTACCCCCCCAAGGACAGGATTCACTGCATATAAACAATTTGTAGCAGTGAATCCTGTCCTTGGGGGGGTAACTGTGGCAGTCTGGATCATGAGTGCTGTCCCAATCAAAGTAAGGACCACAATGATCCATTTTAAAATCATGCATTTACACTGCTGATGACAGCTCAATAGGCTTTATCTCCAGCAAGGAGATTCAGGAGGCAATCCTGGATAGGAGCACCCTAATATATTGCAAATGTCGAGACCCGGTGAGTGAATAAATGAGTGCATGTGGAATGGAAATTAGGGGTCTGGACCTAAAAATAAATTTAACAGACTGCCTTATTCTTTATGTTCTACTTTTAATCAGTCGGTTTCAAGAGACTTTGCTTTGCAGAGGAGGAGATATGACTCATGAGCACACTTCCCAGAGACAGATGCTTGTGGGTTGTTGTTTTTTTTTAATTCTATCAGACAGGGATCTGCAAGAAATTTGGATGAGAAGAAAGGTCCATGGTAAACATGCTTGGAATCAAGGCAGATTTTCTGGGGATGTTGTATAGGATTTTTACAGACTCACGGTTCCTAAAGCCACTTTCAAAGATGTAGAAATAAAATATGAATCAGAGTTTTACACATGAAAGTACTTAGAGATCATCTACTCTTCCTGAGTAAATATAGAACAGAGTACATAACACAATTGATCATGAAATGTATTTTGGATATTAAATAAATGATTGCCTGACTAAAAAGTAAGAGAGATGAGATGAGGATCTTGTCCAAGATCCTACAGGAAAGAGTCAGGAAAGTTATACATAAAATTAAGGCACCTCAACCCTAAGCCCAAAAGATTTTCTATGCTGCCTTTTCTCATTATATAGTAACCTCTTTGGTTTTCTAGGAGAGTCTTAAAACTATACACACACTTTACTTTCCAAGGTTTTCCTATCAGTTAGGATAAGTCTATCTGGGCCTGAGGGTTTATTAGCTCAGTGGCATAAGCACCTGCCTCACCAGCGCAAGGTTGTGAGTACAATCCCTGGTGCCAAAAAAAAAGTCTATCTGTATGTAACAGAAAACTAAATAAAATCAGAAGATAACTTTATTATTTATTTTGCAAAACTTCAGAGGTAAACTGCACAGGGCTGAGTTTGGTCATTCAATAAGGTCATCGTGGACCAAAAAACTTTCCCTCCTTTCATCCATCCATGTTTATGTGTTGCTTTCATCACTGGGACTCTCTTCTCATGGCTGCCAAATGGTCGTAGTGCCTCTTGTGCTGCAAACACACACTAATAGTAAAAAACAGTAATAAATATGTAAGTGGCTTATTCCTCACATCATGGTCTCTATTAATAAAAACTTATCTTACCCAGAACCTTCGACATACCTCCCATAAGATCTCCAGAAATATGTCACATGTCTACCTGGGATCCAATCACTGGCTTAAGAAACAATGAGATTGAAATAACTGGCTTACACCATTTAGGACTCATGCATGGAATTTGGGCATATTCTATCCCAGACATATGTACTAATAAAGATGAAGGATAAAGGTCTATTCAACAACATCTATAAGGTTCTACATTTCTTCTCCTTAAAAATGAGAATAACCAACTGGCTTTGTGTCCCAGTAATGCTGGACATATGCGCATGAATTCAATTCAACAAATATGTTTAAAGTACTTTCCATGTACCACTGACCACACGGAAACTTTAGCTAAAATAAAGCAAATAGGAGTGACACTCTTCTACTTTCTGGAACTCTCCACACACTGGAAAATGAAAACCACAAAATAAGTTAAATACAATGTATGTTCCTGAGGGAAAATAGTCTAAAAGTTTGGGGAAATCAAAGCATTACCAGCCCAGATGTGGACAGTCAGTCAAGACTTCTAAAAGATTAATCCATGAATAGGTAGATGCTACGTATTAGTCACTTTCTTGTCACTAAGATAAAATGCCCAACAATGGAATTTAAAACAGAAAAGGCTGATTTTTGTTCACAGTATCAGTGGTTTTAGTCTATGGTCAGCAGCTCTAAGGCAGAAATGGCATGGAAAAGTGACATGATAGAGGGAAGCTGTTCACCACATGGCAGTCGGACAGCAGAGAGAAAAAGGAGCCAGGGACAGGAATGCACCCTTCCGGCCGGCACCTGCAGTGAACCATCTCTTTCAGCCATGCCCCACCACCAAAGAGCACTGATGATTCAGCTAGAAACCCATCCGTGGATTAAGTCACTGATCAATACAGAGTCCCAGGACCCAAGCATTTTCCAAAATCATCACCGCTCACTACGTGAGACTTTTAGGGGACATTTTACATCTAAATCATAACACGCTGGCATGAAGATGCCATGGAGCAAGCAGAATGTATTCCAGAAAGAAACCCAGCATGGACCAGGTATAAGAGGTAAGTGGAACTACAATAGGTGCCAAGGCTGAAAACCAAACATGGCACGGGTATGGCATTCAGGCAGAGAAATCAATAGAGCCTATGGAAGAGAGACCTGCTGGATGAAGTAGTTTGAGAGTGGTAGCTGATTTCAAGTTTGCCACTTCAAGGGCACCCTGAAAGCTGTAGAAGTCACAAGAGTGAAAACAGCTTTGAGACAGCAGGCAGGTACACAGGCAACCTCCTCAGAGGAAATGGATCAAGACATTGCTACTTGGTGACTTGCAATTCCCTTTGCTGATTCTCCATCTATTGAGGCTATTACAGACCAGGTTGAGAATAATGTACCAGTTCAGAGAGTCAACAGCTCCCTGGCAGAAGGGCTGGTGTGGGTAATGAGTGCGCTTTGACAGCCCAAGGTCAGATATTTAACAATATTCCAGAGTTTAAGTATGATACGCTGAGTGCTGTTTTAGCGCCTTACTTGAAAGGCTCACAGCTGCTAATATTTACAGAAATAGGAGGCAATTACAGTTTGCTGCCACAGGAGGAACTTAAATAATTTAAGACTCATAATGCCCCTGATTCGTTTCAAGCCATCTTTTCTCCAGAACCAGCTGCTTCTAGCTCACAGAGAGACCTCTCTTCAGAAGGCAGAGTCAACCTGATGTGAAGTTCTGCTTTTGCTCACCCAAAAACTCAAGCACACAGCTTTTTTGGCAGGGACCACACTTCTCCCACACTTGTACTTCATCTCTGGAAAGGGCCCCTTTTCTCACCAGTGATGAAACTCCACAGCCATCTGCCTGGGCTAATCTGGGCAAACTGGCACGAGTAGAGAGAACCATAATGTGATTTCACAAATTAAACTAATTTATTTCAGTAACCATTTTCATGACATGGATGTGGTAGGACAAGAATAGAGAAGAAGAAAGGGAAATGGTGGGATGAGGAAGAAATTGAATGTGTTCAGTGCTAAAGCAGAAAAGAAGAAAGTCAAATTTTAAGCGCCCAATTAAACTTTTCCTGTGAACCAACACAAGGGCCTCTTATGAGATGATTGTGCCCCGTTCATTTTTCCTATGGTAGGGAGCAGGCTTATAAGGGGGGTAGGAAAATGACAACTGTGAATTTTTTGAACCGAGTTTAAATTGATGAGTTTGTAGTATCACCCTATGATAGGATCCTTCCTAGAATGAGGGAAAATTAGGTTATCAGTTTCCATTGTAGAGTTATAAAATCTTACTAAGTTCATGAATAAGGTTGCTCAAGTTGACAGGAGTCGCTCTTCATAGCATGAATACTGTAGGGTCTTTGGCTTTCACAATCTTTATTTATCATCACTTCTTTTTGGGGGATGACATCACACTAGACAGGAATAAAAATGTTCTCTGGCACTCACCGAGTTACTTTTTAAATCTCAGCTGTGCTCCCCTGTGGCTTCAGACTCTGAGTAATTATTCCATGTCTGTGAGCCTCAGTTTCTACATCTACAAATAGAAATCTCCTCATAAATGTGATTTGAATGAATTGAATGGCTTTACGAGAAATAAATTGGACAAAGAATGTAATCCTTTCTAGTCTACAGAAAACATCCAATTCACACCAGCTCCTTCCCTTCTTTCCCAATACCTGCTCTTGTTATTTTCCTCTGGATAACATGTATCTATTTCCAATGTCTGTTTCACTTGGGGAAAATACTAATCAGTTTCTCTTTTTCAGTACCTGAAAATACACTAAAATACTTTTTTCTAATACTGGGGACTGATCCCAGCAAGTGTGTTGAGCTACATCTCCAAACCCTCTTCATTTTTTTTTTTTTTTAATTTTGAGACAGGGTCTCCCTAAGTGCTAAGTTGCCCAGGCTGTGATCAAATTTGGATCCCTTCTCAGCCTCTCACTGTGCTGGGATTACAGGCATGTACCCAGTATCCCTAGCCAGAAATACTTCTTTATATCAGAAAGGGCCTTGTTGTAGGTTGAACCGTATTGCCCATATTTCCCATGCTTAAATCCTAACCCCCAATACCTTAGAAAATGAAACCATTTGAAATAATCATTACAGATGTAATCAGTAAGGTGAGCTCATAGGAAAGCAAAGTTGACTCTTAATGTGACCAGGGTCCTACTGAAGGAAATTTTGGAGATAAACACTCACACAGGGACAATGTCATAGGACAAAGAAGGCAGAGATCAGAAAGTTGCAGCAGAAGCTCAGCAACACAAAAGACTACTGCAACTCACCAGAATCTTAAAGAAAGACAGGGAATAGTGTTTCCCTCATAGCCCTCAAAGAAAACTAACCTTGCTGACACCTGGGTATCAGGCTTCTGGCACCCAGAACTGAGAAAGAACATATTTCTGCAGCTTAAACCCCTTGCTTGCAGCTGCCAAGCAGAGTAACCCAGGTTCACTTCTATTTTCTGATTAGTGTACACACTAATTGCTTTCACTATTGAAACTTTTTTTTAACAAATTTTCAATGATTGTGAAGCTTTGGGGTACACATTCAGTTATATCCTGTGCAAATAACTGAACTCAGCTGGACAACTACAGTGGTTGAGTTGAAAACTTAGATTTAGCACTTGCTTCCTTGGTCCCAAAAGACCTAAAACAAAAATTACCATTGGCTTTTTATCTATTTGGTTTTCTTTCACATGAGACTGCCAGATCCCTGAGAGCAGACACTATGTCTTACTTATCTTCACATTCCCAGCATAAAGGTTGGAAAAGGGTGTAATATTTGCTAAATGCCTTACTTTTGCCAAGCACTGTGTTACACACTTTGAATTTAGTTCTACAAACTGATCTTGGTGCCTTTCATATGCCAGACAAGTTTTCCATAACCTAAGAGAAAGACACTAATATTCCTATTTTATAAAATAGGAAGTTAGACTCAGAAAATTAAGATAGAAAGTGGGGAAACCTTTTTCAATTATATTCTGCACTGTGATTCCAAAAAATATAAAATATGCATCAAAAACAGAAACTCTCCTGGATCTAGGACTGAGGACAAGAAAAGAATACAAGACAAAGAGCAGGTAGAAGATGTTCTCTCCCCAAAACCTCTTATAAATAAGCTGTGAACTATAAATAAGCCACAATGAGCGATGATGTGGTTGTCACCACATTTTTTAACATTTCACACTTCAACCCAGGAGAATGTAGTGAAATAAATATTTCAAGGCCAAAACTGGATGAAATTTGTATGTGAGTGTCATCAAATCCAGACAGCCAGATACATTAGATAACTAGATGGCTAGCCGATTAGACTGAATCCATATATAAATACATTATGGAACACATTTTCTTCAAAAATCTGAATTCTAGGATGTAAACATGTGCAGCAAGCATTACTAATTTTTAAAAAAACCTGAATTCTTTCCCCCAAAGTAATAATATTAAAGGGGTAGCATTTTCCTCTACTTTTGAAAGGTTTCTGGCATAGACTTCGCTCGGAGTGTTTGTTGTCTTGCTGTTGTTGGCAGTGGTGGTGGTGTTTGTTTTGCTTTGCTTTGGTTTAGATTTAGTATCCTGGTATCTCACTTATGAAGACCCTCCATCCCCCAAAGACGTATTTGCCAACAAAAATGGAGCACAGCCCTGAGAACAGTACGGCCTGCAGCCACACCTCCTGCTTGTTACCCCATCAGAAAAATCCATCCTTTTAAAATGACTTGGGACAATGTGAACAACCTGAGTGGCAGCCAATCTTGAACCACATCCTCTGAGCGTGACACAACCTTCATCTACTTCATTGCTTAATGGCTGCTGTTCTTCCCTTCTGACCTTCTCTTTTAGGGTTTTTCCATGAAGAGGGAACAAAGGATCTCTACAGAATGTAGAATTCTCTAGAGAATTCTGAGGAAAACTCTAAAAGCTTCTCCACATGTTAGGGCTTCAAACAAAGCCAAACACTTCAGCTCTGATCCTGAGGTTTCCAAAATCGTTCTACACAACTCAAGGCAAACCCCAGCTATGAATATTGATGGAGACTTGTTGCTGAATCAGCACCAAATTAGATCTTTAATGATTAACGAACTACATCCCCTTGATAAAATATTCAATCACAACACTGCCTGGCAGTTATGCTTTGTTTCAGAACACTCCTCAGGGGGGATGGTGAAGCCTAACTGATTTTAGGAACTGTCTTCTTTCATAAGTGAAAACATATCTAAGCAATGAGATTCAATATTTACTGTACACTGGATTCTTTTTTTTCAAAGCAACTCTGGGCTCCCTGAGGTCCAGCACATTTTTTTTTCCTGGTATCCTGCATGCCCACCATGATGTTTGACATAACACTTTGCTTCCAATAGCTGTGGGACAGGGTGAAATGAATGACAGGAAATTTACTATGATATGTATTATATTCATTTACATACATATGTATCTGTGACTGTCAAACATCAAAGGTAAGCAAATGCTATTCACAAATTTATCTATTTCCATATTAATCCACAAAACTAGTGGAAGCATTTAAATGCATTCCTTTAATTTGAAAGGAGTTACTTATCAAGTATGACTCCTTAGTTCCAAAATATAAAATATTCAGTCATCCCCATGAAACCCTAGTACAGTTTAATTTGAAATGATAACTAAGAAACAAGGCTTAACCATCTCTACTGGACAATTAACAACTTTATTTCATGTATACATATTTAATGTGCTTGTTAATCATTCCATTCTCTTACATAGTAGAGGCTTCTTATTTACTAGCAGAATTAACAGCGCTTGTGCTTTTACACTTCTCTAATCAAGTATCAAAAATTACACACTGATTAATACAAGGAGTGATGACATAGAAAGTCCTCACAACCCAAAGGTTATCACTGCTACCTCTGTTACACTTTTTTCTTCCACATTGCCTTTCTCTGAAATCATATATACTTTAGTTCTAAAATGAGATCCTCTGTGTTCTATTTCATGAAGTGTTTCTTTCCTTTCCCATGTTATTCTCTAATGCATGTTTTTTAAAAACAAGATAAAAACATTAAGACTAGCTAATAAACCCATACTATCAATGATTTATTGATTACTTCCATAAGTAATGAAGAATTTCATGATTTGAACATTTTAACAGGCTAGTCAAACAGGTAAGTAGAGATACATTTCCATTCAAAAATGCATTAAAAACTACCACTCACATATTATATTAGAACTCAAGAGATTGTCAACAACAGTCCAAATTGCATTCTAATGCAAGTTAACTCTGGATGACTCTGATTGACCTAAACCTTTTATTTACAAAATAAGAAAGAATCTTATTATCATATCTGCTCACCAGTTAGGATGTTGACTACATATTCAGACACTGTAGAATTCCACCCGGAGATTCCCAAGCATATGATGGTACATGAGCCCATCAGTTACATAAACACTCAGAAAGTTCAAACAAAACAATAAACAAAGAAAGAGTCATCATAAAACACCAAGATAAGTTAACAAAAAGAGCTGCCAGTGTCAGACACTGCCTGAGACAATCTAAGACAGAAAATAACAGAAGAGATTAAATCTGCTGTTGGCTTTAAATTTCCAAGTGGTGAGTTCTCCCAATGGCTGCACTGTTTAGAAAGAAAGCAGTCAAAGTCATGACTTTCAACCACAACTGTCTCTCTCAACAAAACAGTTTTTAAAAACACATTCTGTTGTTAAAATTCTAGGCTTGGAAGCCTAGAATTTGGGTTTTAGTCTATGAAATGTGAGAATGACCTCCTGGGAACAAAAGGGCTAGCTAGATCTGTGATTCACTAAACCTCTTGGAGGCCTCCATTGAAAGAAAGAAATTTTATCTAGTGCTCAGGTCCAGAATGAATTTTTATCTTGGGTGATATCAAGAGTGATCAAGGTTATGTGGGTTCTCTCCGCAGGCTGGACAAATGAGCATGACATTGGCAAATTTAAGCTTCATGAATTGACCTGACTTCTTTGCTAGTCATTTTACTAGAAAAAAAGCAAGGTGATTAAAAATTAAAGTAAGCAAATTGTTTCTTATTAACATTTTTGAGGGCTTTAACTCACATCCCTGAAACTTAGATTGTTTCCTAATCATATTTCCCTGATGAAAATCAATGGATCATTTCATTCTACACCAAAATCAAAGTCTAACATAAGCAAGCCGGCCCTTCCTGAGTAGACATAGCCCCGGGGCTCTCCTCCTCAGCCACCCCATAAATAAGGCACAGTTCAGCCAAGTGCTGCTCGTCCCAAGTTCTCCATTTATGCCATCATCTTTATGTTCTCGTCTTTCTATTTTACACTTAGCCAAGAAAATTCTCCCACAGTCCTCGCCCCTCCCTTCAACTCAACACCACTGTGTTCCAGGAAAACCCTTGCTCACTGCTACTTCACTAAGACAGAGCCACAAAAAAGGAGCTGTCTGGAGCCAGTCTACTTTGAGTTGCATACCAGTTCTACCACTTAGTAGTTCTTTCCCTTCTCTATGCCTCTGTCTTCTCACCACTGAGATGTGAGAAGGATTAACAACTTGAAATACTAGGATTTTGAAATGAGATAAAATATTAACCCATTAGTCATGTGGGACATTCTAAGGGTTCAGAAGCTATTAGCTACTATCACTCTCATCATCACTATCATCATTGTCTCTTAAGATCCCAGAAACCACATCTCATTCATCTTTGTGTTTTTAGTGGCTATGCATACTTGACACACGAGAGATACAAAAATAAATATTAGCTGAATTAATCAATAATTGAGTAAGTTCCTTTAAAAGCCAAGTGAGAACAAATTCTGATCAATTAAATTATATTTAAGTGCACTTAAGAAATTTGCTACTCAGAGAAATCATAAGAAAAATTCAAAGACAGGGTGAAATAATGGAAAGCACACAGTAGGTGTGCCTACTTCAGTTAGAACCCCAGCTATTCCTCTATAATAAAACTCTATGACCAAGACAAAGCTATTTAAGCTCCCAAAGCCTCTGCTTTATATTTAGCTATGGAAATAATATCTACTTCAAAAAGGAAACAATAGATGAGAAAATATAAGTCCCTGAATCTACAAGAAAGCATTCACTAGTTTACATCCCTTGGCTTTTTATTAGCAATGGCTTTTGCAAATTTAATTATCACCTCATAAATCTTTATGCTAAAGTTGGATCTGCTAAAATGCTTCACATTTGTGTAACACCACTGCGGTCAGGTTTTGTTTTTTTGTCCCTTATCTTTTTTCTTAGGCACTTAGACATCAAAGGGCTGGTCAAAATCTATAGCATGGGTTTAAACTTTTTAAAAAATATATTATAGTAAAAGATATATTGCCCTTAGTTATTCTCACTTGGAACACACTTATGCTATCATTCGTGACACTTTCTGAAGCACTTCTAGAAGTTCTCTTTTGCATCTTTATGAGGTATGATCAAAAATACGATGAACGTTGCTGCTGAGGACCACCCAACTGAAAGGCAAGCTTATAAAATATTATGATATGTCTTTATCCACCTTTTTCATTGGATCCAACACTGTGCAACTTCTGGCTCTTCCCCTACCTCAAAATTATCACACAAGGTAAATGCTTTGAATTGACTCAAAACATCAAAACAGCCACAAAAGTAAAACTAAAGACACTCATGAAAGATTTCCAGAACTGCTTCAAAAAGTGGCAAAAACAATGGTATATAGGAGTTCAAAAGAATAGGAAATATCTGAGGGAGATTAATGGTGGTGTGTCTTTCACTAAAAATACATTTTTTAAGTTTAAACAGTCACCGCATTTTTCAGTCACGCCTAATATTCCACCCATCTGCTGCCTAACAAGAGGTTATATTCATGAATTTATGTACTATTGATAAATACTCTTAGTTTGAATTTAACTGTTACATACTACTACTGCTCAAACTATTAATTTCAGCATCAGAATTCACAGAGAAAATTACTACTCATTATCTGAGGTTCCACTATCTTGAATATAGCCCTGAGATCCTAATTAATATATTACTTAACACTGTATTACATATAAACTGATTACATATATCTTAGGGAGTTAGAACTACAGGGAACAGGGTGCTGAAGAAAATAATAAAGGGCTAGGGGTCCAGCTCTGTGGTAGACCACTTGGTTAGCTTGTGCAAGGTTGTGAGTTCAGTCTTCAGCTCTAAAAAAAAAGAAAGACAGAGAGAGAGACACCCAAAAATGGAAATTTCATCCCTTTCAATAATTTGATTAACATAGGTCTGACTATGATAACAGCAATCCTTCAAAAGCCACTTACTTTATTTTTTTAAACTAATTGTTTATTGCCTTTTTTTTTCTTTTTGGTACCAGGTATTGACCTCATGACCTTGCGCTTGCCAGGCAGGTGTTTATACCACTGAGCTAAATCCCCGAAGCCACTTACTTTAAAAAGAAAATGTATTGGTAAGTGCGATACCGCACGCCTGTGATCTGCGTGCCTATGATCTCCTAGGACTTGGATGTCTAAATTTGAGGCCAGCCTAGGCTACATTATGAGTTCAGAACCAGTCTGAACTACATAGCAAGGCCGTGTCTCAAAAAACTTTTTAAAAAATTAACCATTTTTTCTAATAATCAATCTGGAGACTTTATGAGCACATATCAAACTTACCAGACGATCCTATTTGTTTCTGTAGAATGAGGTGACATTACTGACGAACTCCAATCAAGTGTACAGGCTTCACGTGGAAGTTAAAAGGGAGGGTGTGGCAAAGAAGGATAATTTCTGGCTTCACAAATCCAACACAGTGATCCTTTAGCCCTGGTCATTTACCTCTAACCAGTTTATCCCTAACCATCCCTTTGTTCTTGACACAAGAATAAAGGGTGTCTTGACTAGGATGTCTTGTGTCAAGAATAAAGGGAACAAGTGGAAAATGGTATCAATGTTCCTAGTAATACACAGAAAAATTGAATTAAATCTACCCAAAATCTCAAGACCCACTGGACAAATTTGAATCACACATAGATGTCAGACTGCTCATTCAGCCCTACCCTAAATTTAATAGGAGCTTCAAGGATGAAGGAACAAGAACCCAGAAGAGTTGAGCAGGAATGGAGAGTGTCATTTTCCTTGTGATCTGATGTAGCACCATCCACTGGATACAATGAAAATGCACACATGGTTCTCTTTCAGCATTTCAAAAACCTAAAGCTTCATCACTGCTGCGCAGTAAATGGTTTACTTTCGTTACATTCCAAGTCAGGAAGGCACCAACAGGCACACAGGCTAAAATCGACAGTTGCCTTACTAGACAAATGAAAAAAGAAAATCATCTTTGCAAGAATGCCTACCTAGAACTGCAGTAATGTGGCTACTAACACGTCCACAATACAGAATAGAATTTGAATCCAGTGATACGCAACGTTATTAGAAGCATAAACTACAAAATAAAAGTGGGCGCATCAACATTACATACTGAAATTCAATCAAACTAAAAAGAACAGTTGTTCTGTCTTCAAGAAAAAAGGAGGGAGTAGAGTGTAATATTTTTAATATATGGATGGCTGTGTGGAGTAAATGACTGTTGCACAGAAGGTTTATCTGTAAACACTGCAGCAAGTCTGGGGTTTTTAACCACAATAAATGGCTGGTTTCAATCAGATGCTGCTAGCAGGAAATCCATGGCCCATAGGAGCAATTACCCATCTCTTGACTGAAGCACAGGGCAATTACAAACTCCCAAAGTACACTCACGATACCGGAACACTTGACTGTATGGTGCTAATGGAACTGGGACAAGAAAAGTGGTCTGTGGCTTCATTTCTCAATTTCAGCCCCTCCCCAACCCCCATCATATTCCTGTCATCACACAAGACAGCAGCACAGAGAAGTTGTGTCCACAAAATCGTCATCATCTTTATCCAAAAGACAGATAACAGGTTTTACTCCTGCACCCTATCACAGCTCCTTAATATTACACTCCCCCTGGTTTTGTTAAGTGTATTCTGCCTTCCTCTGTGGTTGGACAGGTAGGTTCTTACTACAGCCTCCTATTCAGCATTTGTCATTCATTCCTGACTGAATTAATTAGCCAAATTAGAACATCTAATCTTAAGGAAGTGAAGAGCAGCCTGTCAGGGAAATGAATCAGAAAATACTCTGATGACGTTATAAAAATATATGTAAACCAGATATCCTTGGGTTAGCTAACCAAAGATTAGGGAAACATTGAACATAGCAAGTGTTCTATCAAGTAAATCTCCCTTCTCACTACTTTTAATTCAGATGTGTAGCATTTCCTGAAGATCTAATGTACCAAGCACTAAACTATGCAGTGTAAGTGAATTACACTACACTAACTACACTAACTACAAAGCATACACTGTTATCTTCTTCGAAAGATGAACTAATAGACTCAAGTTGTATAATTTCCTAAAGACATCACAGTTAAAACATGATGTAGATTCAAAACGTGAATCAGGTCCTAATTCATAAATACTGTATCACCCTGTCCCTGATTTGGGGTAACTGTGGATCATGTTTGACTATTATGAATAATTGGAAAAGCTACTACATCATGATTCCATGACAGATATTAACTATCTCAGCATCATTTGCTGTTGAAGGGAGACAGGACCACAGACTTTTTCCTCACAGTATTTCAGAAAGAGTCTTCAACTCGTATGCTATCGCCAGTTTAGAATTTCTCAGCAGATAGTCTTGGTTCTGTACTTGATCCATTATTATATATTCAATATATGTGAATATATTTAAGAGATAATAGGTGAAAGGATCATAGACATATCCATTAGATTAGCCAGATCAGTGTTTAACTTCTGGCTATACCATATACTATGTCATTTAAGCAAGTTATCTAACTCTCTACATCTTAATTTCCTTCCATGTATATGAAGAATATTTACCCTGACATGTTAGTTAGCTTTCTGACACTGTGACAAAATACCTGTGATAAACAATTTAAAAGAAAGAAAGATTTATTTTGGTTCACAGTTTCAGACAATTCCATCAATGGTCACTTGGCCTCATCACTGTGAGTTTGGGATGACGCAGAGTAGAACAAGGCTGCTCGCCTCATGGTATCTGGGAAGCAGAGTTAAAGGGGAAGGGCCAGGGACAAAATATATCCCTAAAGTCCTGCCACAGTGATCTAATCCTCCATGTATATCCTGCATCCTAAAGTTTCCAGCACTTCCCAATAGTCCATTAAGCTATGACTTCGTCAGTGGATTAATGCATTGACGAGATCAGTGCCCTTGTGACCCAATTACTTCCCCAAAACCCCACCTCTGAACACGGCCACACATAGGACCAAATCTTCAACACCTGAGTTTCTGGGAGCTGTCAGATCTAAACTATAACACTTGCAAAACTGTAATAAAGAAAACATCATATGGTCTCTAGTTTTAAGAGGAAACTGACCCTCCACAAGTATCAGGCATCCTAATAATAATAATACAAGACAAGCAATTCTAAATAACACTGCTTTACTCCCTGAAGGTTGAAAGAGATAAAAGGAACACTCCTTACAAGAAACAGTGAAGTTAGAAATCGCAGTGCAGGGGTTGTCCTAAAAATGCAATTTTGATGACTGAATACACTCCATGTCCCAGGAAGGTAACATCAAATAACAACTTGTAAAAAAGTGAAAATGACACTCAAGTCCTAAAATGAGCTAGAGAAACAAAAAGAGTACCCCTTGGGGAATGAATTGTAGGTTAGCATGTGTATCATGGCTTGTCACCCAAAGAATGAAACCCTAAAGAAAAATACACTATTTCTTACTTTTGTTAGCTCTAGATCTAGCTAGTAAGATTGAATCTTTGTTCTCATCCATTGGGAAACTCTTAAGCTATAAAATAGATAGCACAAACTGTGCTATGAATGATCCTCTCCAGAATATTGGTGGCCCATTCTTACTGAGGAGTGGGACAGACCCCCAGGACATATGGTGGGAGTGCATCAAACATAATGCCTGTTGGACTATATATGTGTAATGGATGTCCTTCTCCACCCTTTCCCTAAGAAAAAAACATCTTGCTTCTCCAAATGCATTTTTGGTTCCCACCTGCATAGAAGTGTGCCATTTCCATTCTGGCCCTCCATAATTAAGCCCCAGGGCAGGTAAAAGCAACAAGGTGCCTAATATAGTTTGCAGAAAGAACTGCATCAGAGACTTATGTTTATCATTTTCTCTTTTTATGCATGCATTTCTTTTTGTCTCAAGGCAATTACAAAGGCAGAAAAGATGCTCTGTGAATGAACTAGGGCAGAAGTGGGCAGCACAGAGGTGCTTAAGCCCTTCAGCTCCCCAGCATGCACTGGCATGGTTCTCTTCTAGGTTCGCACTAGTGATTATGAAAGCAAACAAACCAAAACATTGAGGAAATGTAAGTCACAGAAGAGCAGATGTATTGCATCTAACTTTATAGAACTGATCTCTACAAAAATTAGAGAAGTAGATGAGAAATAGGTACACCTTTGCAAATAGCCCTAATCTACTGGTTTATAGTGCTGGTCAACTGCTCTGTCTCTCTCCCACATTCTTTTTCTTTTCTATATTTTGTGACTCAAGACCCAAATTTAAGGGTCAGAGGGATGTATCCTGCCATTTTGCAGCTAAGGATTCTCACTGATATCTGAATTCTAAATCCCACGATGGAATCTCCCCGTCTTGCCAAGATCATCTATTCCTGGTTCCTACTTGCTAAGATTTATATTACAGATCAGAAATTTTCATGTTTAAAAATCCACAAATATAGATTTTATAAAAGTCTGATGACACTCTTACTCCCATATTTATAGTGATTCACTGGAGAAAATCCAAGATTCAGTATCTTTAAGACAGTACTTGCTAAAATGGGTTTTAAACTACCATACAATCATTTGAGTTATTGAAAACAAAACAAATGGAAATATACTCTGGTAGATTTTTAAAAGGTTAAAAACCTCTCATGGCACCAGATATTCAAAACTGTGATGGTTAACCTCATTTTTTTGGACAAAATGTATTCATTTTTCATTCTTTAATTCCTTAATGCTGGCTTTGTCCTGTGTTACCCTCACAAACTGTACGCTATGACATTCATTCTGGTCTCCACAGCCTCCTGATTTCCCAACCCTTCCCATCACCCTCCAAAAAAAGGAATCACAAAATTAAGAAAAAATATCCAGCTGAAAGGGCAAGGTTTTCTAGAAGAGGAAAAAGAGTGGGAAATGAATTATTTCAGACCAAAAGCAATTATATTTTGAAGGCAGAAGCAGACATCTTCTGGCACAACTGTCAAGATGTTACAAAAAGATTAAAGGAGGTTTTTTTTTTTGTCATTTAAAATCTGTTTCTGGTTCAAGAAAAAAAAAGTGTGCTGTTCAGTTTGTGATTTTTAATAAGATTTCTCAATAGATTCACTGCTTTTTAAAAAAAAAAGTGTGAGAGAGAAAGAAGCAAAAAATCGAAGGCCACGCAGCAAATACAGCCACGACTTTGATACAGTATCATTCATTTTCACCATTCTGGTGGATTTCAACAAGATTTTTATGGGAGGTTATACCCTATCCAATAACCTGTCAACAAAATATACTTTTTGCAAATACTTTTCAAGATTTGGGCTTCCACTGAGGTTAAAGCAGAAATACCAGACTAATTCCTTTCAAAACACAGGGAACTTTGACTCATGCAGACAAGAGATGGCATTTTTCACTGTTAACAGTGTGAAAACCTCTTTGAGCTTCAAACATCTTAACGTTACTGTTCCTTTTGTACTATTGGCTCCCTTAACTCTACATAAGAACTGCTTCTCATGCTCCTGCCTGAGAGATGAGAGGGTACCATGAATATTTAATTCTTGTCCAGTCAGGATCTGTAGAATTTCCTCTACCCTGTTCTCCACTTTCATGAATGGAATCTCCTTTGGAACTTGTTCATTAGTTCTAGTTTTCTTTATGAAAGCTGAAGCACCAGCAATTCGTTTCCATCTTAACCCTATTCCACACCTCCTTCCATTGCTGAGTTCAGCATGCTCATTTGAAAGGCCTCATTTCTTCACGTCTCCCTGAAATCCCTTTTTGTGTGAGCATGGTGGATGACAGCATTGGCTCACACATGCTTGAACGAACTCATCAAGTGAAGAGGACTGCAGCCCGAAGGTAGGTTTGTGGCTTCTTTCTGTCTCTAGTGTGTTAGGCTTTCTTTCTGGCTTAGACCATGTATGAGATGGCACCAAGAATAGTGAAAGACCACATAAAACAAACATATGTGATGACCTCTCCCTTCAGCTATTTACAATATTTTGAAATAAGCAAGACTTTGACTTGGGAAACAGAGGACACAGTGATGGCAACCTCTGAAGTATTATTTTATCAGAAGCAAGACTAAATGGCATGATATGTACAAGATCCACTGGTGTTCAGGAGACAGAGAATACTTAAATCAGTCCTTGAATTCAGTTTTCACCTTGTAAACTCATTCAGATACCAATCTGTTTTGGCACATTTAACCTTTTGGAAAAGAATGAAGTTCCCAGTGCTGTTTCTTTGACTTACACCATGCTGATCTTTCTTCTTTTATTTTTCCTTGAAAGTATCACAGTTATCCCAATTTAATGCAATATTTTATTTAGGGTATACCCTAACTTTCTCTAAAATTTTTAAAACCTGAGTATACCTTAATTTACTTTCCACTTTTTAAAAAAAAAAGCATGAAAATTAATCTTTCAGCAGTCAAGTTAGGTCAGCAAACCAGAAATTTTAACCTGAAATTTTTCCTTTTCTAATGTTACATACATGGAAAAGCTAAAATCTGAAGAAGGCTATTTTGATATGAAGTTATATAGTGATGCTTTCAGAAATTTAGGAGTAAAATATTAATTTTTCACTTAACTTTATGCCTTTGGCCAGTCATTCTGTATCAGCAGGTAATAGGAACGGAAAAGTTGGTGAAACTGAAGTCAACATTTACTAATTGCTAGATTGTGTCTTTTATAAAGCTTGCATAGAGATTGAAAGTAACAATTTTCTTGAAAATTTAACCTGTTTTCTATTTCCTGAAATCACACAGCAAAATACAATTAAAAGGGGGAGAAGATAAAGTTAAGGAAAAAGACGGATTTTCAAATGGTCAAAGTGATTAAGCACCATCTCCATGCCAAACATTCAGCTAAACATTCCGGATACCTTATCTTATTTGATCCTCATAAAAATATCCACACACAGGAGTCTTACAATCCCCATTTCATGCATGAAGCACTTGGAGATTGGAGAGGTGAGGTAACTTGTTTGAAGTTCTAACCTGAATGTTTATAGTACCCTTGCCCGAATCCATATGCTGAAATCCTAAGCACCAATGTGAAGATGTTAAGAAGTGAGACCTTTGGGGGTGATTGGGTTGCATTGTTAGAGCTTCTGCAAAACGGACTAGTACCCTTCTAAGAAGAATCAAGAGATCTTGTTTCCTCTCTCTGCTTTGTGCCACTTGGGGACACAACAAAAGAGACCATCTGCATATGAGAAAGCAGACTCACCAGACACTAGATCTTCACTGCTTTGATCTTGGACCTCCAGCCCTCAAAAATGTGAGAAGCAAATTTCTGTTGTTTAAGCCAGAGGGTCTACAGTAGTTTGTTACAGCAGCTCAGAGTCAGACAATACAGATTACACAGCCAATAAGGACAGAACCAGGACTTGACACCCAATATCCTGGGCTCCAAGTAGACTGCCTTCTTTTGTTTACTAGTGATTGAGTCCAGAGCCTTCACACGGAGCTCCATCCACAGCTCTTTCAATTTTTTTAATTTTTAAAACAGGACCTCACTAAGTTACTAAGTTGTCCAGCCTGGGCACAAACATGTGATCCTCCCGCTTCAGCCTTCCAGAGTGCAAGGATTACAGGTGTGTGCCATTATGCCCAGCTGACAGGCTTCAAAGGCAGAACATCTGAATGCAGTAATTGTGCGGAGTGTATGTGATCCCACTGCCTCTGAGGTCTCACTGTATGTTCACAGGCAAAAGCCCATCTGCATGGAACATAAAACAGAGTGAAAGCCGAGCCATCCAGGAGCCGGGGCAGAAGGAAAGCCTGGGTCATCAACCAGTCCCCAATTCAGCAGAAAGCTGCTCCTGACCCAGCTACCATGGGAAGGATTGAGTCCCTCATTGTACCCTCAGGGCCTCCTGAGCCTGAAGACAACAATCAAGTGGTCATGATTCCCCAGGGACAAATGTGCAGCTCAATTTATCTAATTGAGAAGGACTGATAATGTTACAAACAAAAGAAAAGAAAAAAACGTGCTCCGAATATGATGCGTGTGGATGTGCAGCTGGCAGTGGGTTGACCTGTCATATGGAAATGGGCCTGGTGGGGACAGAGTTGCTGCAGAAGAAAATGCAGGGAATCAAAGTAAGACAGACAACTCGGAATTTTTCCCTTTTGAATTTCAACCTGTTGGATAAAAACAATAGCAAATGAGGCACTGAATATGCATGAGGCAGGGAAGGTATTTTAAGTTTTTCAGGAGACAGCTCGCTGAACGGAATTGCTAATTATGTCTTGCATGGCTCCATCCAATTCACTTAGCTTGATTATGGCTGAGTTGTCAACTCCCCTGCACTTGAGGCTCCACAGTCGCAGCCTCTTCGGAGGAGACTTAATACTAAATTAGAATTATATTCCCCCCCCAAAAAAATGTTTTCCCTTGCTGACGTGCTAGCTTTACCCATTGTGACAACATAACCTTTCTCAACAAAAATATAATTAAAACCACCATGGGTTCGGATTGGAGGGTTTTTGGAGTCGGTGGAATGTCAGCAATGTAATCGCAGCTGTGACAATTGCAAATTAAGATTGAACAATGAGCCAAATTAAAAGGGTGGGAAAGAGCAGAACACCATATGGACTAGCACACTGCCACCCCCACAGGGTATCTTTGATTCCTCAGGATAAGGAGGATTAGGGAACAGAGGAATGGACTAAATGGAGCCCTGTTATCTCACTAACCTGCAGTCACAGCCTAAATCAAGGCAGTTCAGTTCCCATTTCTTTTACTTAGTCTCTTCTTTGTTTTTAAAATGGAGTAAATTTCACTTAACAATGGTCTGGTTCAAGAGGGTCAATGAAGAGGTAAGTATGGCCCTAGTTGAATAGTTGAACATGGAACAGATATATGGAGACCTACATAGCGAAGTGGGAAGCATCCATCCTAAATTGAGAGAGAAGGGGTATGATAGACTCTATCAAATCAATGTCATTAGAATACATTGTATGGTACCCACTGCCAAATCCATTCTGCTCCAGCCCTAAAGGGCTCTTGTCCAAAATGATGAAGAGCAATGGAAGATGGAAAGAGGTAAACAAAATGAGGACACAGAACCACTGCATGGAATACCCCTAGTATATTAGGGCCCAAAGGGGAAGGGAACAGTGCTCCCACCTGGACTGACAAAGCCACATTACTTTGGGGACACAGAGCTCCAATGCACTGTGAAAGGCACATGGTAAGGAAACTCTGCTATGCTGGGATAAATGGAGGGTCAGGCAGGAGCAGAGTGTTGACAGGAAGGGCTCATCTGAAAATACTGTGACATGTCCCCTGGAAGTAAAGGAAATGGTCCAGGCAATGGGTGAAATATCTATTAAAAGGGCTGAGATTTAAGGTACAGGTTGGGATCCTCTAAGCACAATGGAAGCCCAGACCATTTCACTGAGGATCTACACAAGAGACCTTAGCTGTCCTGACTATTGAGCCCAGTCAACTGATAAAACCAAAAGAACCAGTCAGCTGACAAGAGGCAAATGAGTGAGTCCAGCCAATACCACATGGAGCAGAAATGAGTCATTCCAGCTGAGTCCTGCCCAGATTACAATAAATAAATAGTTATTACTTTAAACCACTGTGTTTGAGATGGCACATCACTCAGAAATAGATTACTGATAGAACCTGTACACACATAACATGTTTCTTTCTGGTATCCCCCACTTTCAATGGAGAAAAAAGTAGATTTTGGAAAACAAACTTAATTGTTCCCAAGCCATGACTGCTGCTGACCTTAATCAGAGACATTAAAGCAGTAACAATCATGTTTCTTGCTAAAATTAAAGATTTAGTTACAGCGCATCATTCTGCCTCAGCAGGAAAAAACTCTCCAATAGCAACAGCTTCTGTGCTGACATCTGTCTTCTGTGAATAGTATCAGAACAGGGTGACATACATGCACTTCAGCCTCAGTAAACATCAGCCGCGCAGTGGACTTTGAGTTCAGGATGTCACTGTATGTCTAGGCTTAATTATTCACCCTACAGAATTTCTTTCATAACTGTGCTTTTGGTCCTCCAAATATTCCCACTAGGAAAAGAGTAGATTTTTGAAAATTGCATAAGGAAATAAAGCTGCTAAGTTACAGAGCAAGAGGGCAAGTTAAGTGTAAAAGACATCACAACCAAAATCACACAATGGTATTGGTGAGCACTATTTTCTAATTTGACATATTTCCCCATAGTTCCACCTACATCAAGAAAAGAACAAGGAAATTCCCTGAAAAAATGCAGGATTTCTGTCTTTCTTTTCTTTTTAAGTCTAAATAAATAGAGAAGTTTCAAAGTGTTGGGAGAAGTTGCTTTTTTTGTTTTTTAATGTTCCTTATTTCTATTTCTGGTCTCTTTTCCTCTTTTCTCCTAAACTCAAGTGTCCTTTGTCAGAGCAAAGATCATTTTTTTAAAGCAGAATATTCCTGCCGATTAAATCTCTTTTCTCATGTAGTTCCATTGCTTCAACTCTGATAAGCCTCAGGTTAGTTCTATCTGAATTTACAATCCAATTTGAACTTTCAATGATCGTGAAAATATAGATATTTCTTATTTTCAGTGATGTAAGATTAAGCTGTCATCCTTAAACTGCCAAGATGGAAGAATTAAAATCACATCATGAAATACAGAAACTGCTTATTCATTTAAACTCTATTTTATAGATACACTAGAGACAAGGATAACGAGATGTTGTTTATAATTTAGGAAAGTTACCCTCAAAATACATCCTGTTGCACATGATTTGTTAAGTCTTTTGACATCTGTCTTTAAGAAAAAAGTAATTGAGTTTACTTCAATAATTTTGCCTATTTTCTGGCATGATATATGCCAATTGAGACCCTTACCTTGAAATTGATGATGCATAAATAAAACACAGTGTTCCCAGGGTCTCACTACGTAGCTAGACTGGCCCTTAACTAACTACATATCATGGGCTGGACTTGAACTTGCAGTGATCCTCCTGTCAGCTCCCTGAGGGCTGAAATTACAGGTGTGCCCCACCACAGCTGGAAAAAATGAGCATTTTTTATGAGGAATTGTGGCTTGTCTAGATGTCCTCCCACCTCATGTGGTTATAGGTGGCTGAATCTAGAGTGTGGGATTGATTCATGACCTAAAGTTAGGGAAATGATGCTAGAATTAAGGATGGGTGATTATGAACTCAGGCCACTGATTGCTTTGGCACCACCCTAATCCTGGTAGCCTGATGCAATATAAGGGACAAAAAGAGACTTGTCCCTTGCTTGTTTAGCTACCTTCTGCCTGCCATGAACTGTTTCTCCTCAATAATGCTTGTCTGCCATGCTACCTTGCTTTGGAGTTAGCTGATTATGGACTGAAACCTCTACAAACTGTAAACCAAATAAACCTTTTCTACTTTAACTTGTACATGATGAGTATTTTGTCTCAGCAATTGGAATAGTAACTGAGACAGGAACCCTAAGCTTGAAAAGATGGGCTTCTTTCCTTTACCCTTAAGCCTTTTTATAGCATGATTTGCTAGAACCTGCTCCTAAATGTTTATAGTAAACTCCTTAAAATGCTGATTAACTTTAGCATTTCTAAAAGCAACAGCTATCTTCAAGGTCATAGGAAATAAACATTCTTCCTATGAACAATACTAATAAGATATACATTTCCTTTTTATTTTTGTCTTTCTTTTGAGAATTTATACACAAAAGTTCTATATTGGCTATTTCTGACTATGAACATATTCTATACCACCCATTCCTTTGGAGAACTGCTTCTGTCATTCTATAATCACATGATGGTGGGAAGACTGCCAGTCCTACAAAACAACATGGCCATAACCATCAGACTAAATTAAGATGATCTGGTTTGAATAATTAAAGTATCCTATGCACCAGATCATCTGATTGGTCCAGGTTAGGGATACAGCCAAACCAAAACAAATTAACACTGTTTTACCATGATTCTTTTAAGCAATAAAATATTTAAATTTTGAGTTTGATTAAATTTACAAATAATGTGGGATTGCCACATTATCATCTATACCATGTAACAATTCCTGCTTTATAAGGTCATTTTCAAAAGAGGCAAAGAAAAGAGGGAAACAAGATCCTAGTTTCAGTTTGTGAACCGCGTCTTTACCAGCCTCTCCTGAAGAGCAGGGTTATCTACAGCAATGGTGGCAAACATACAGCATGGGTGCCACAGTCAGCTGTTTATTTTCATTAAAAGCTCTAAAAAGTTCACCATCACTTCTCTATAGACATATATAGATATCGATACAGGCACAGATAGGTTAGGTTAAGATAGGTTAAATTACTAAATTACACTCTTCTTGCATTAGCAAAAAACATTAGTGACATAACCAAATTGTCCTAACTTACCAAAAAAGATGCTATTATTTTCTCTTCTCACAGATGGAGTAACTGAAACTTAGAAAAATTAAGTTACTTGCCCAAGGTCACAACAATTCGAATGACAGTTTGGATATAGAGATATACATGCACAAACACACCCACTCTATTGAGGACAATTTCCAGATTAAAAATATATATTAACACATGACCAAAAATTCCAATTAGCAGAATTTTTATAAACACAGAAAAGTAAATGTTCAAGTAAAATTTTTAAAAAATAGCAACAGTCATTTAAACTGTTGGAAACCAAACTCATTAGGATTCCATAGTCAGAGACCTGAATCATTGCAAAATTAAGCAAAGCCACCAGGATTCTTCAGTAATACAAACTGCTGAAAGCACTTGATTTTGTCTTCCCACTCTGTGAAGTAGACAGTGCAGAGATTTTTGTCAAGAAAAAAATCCTCCCAAGATGACCAAACTATATGATGAGTAAGGAAGTAACCCTAAGACTGGCACTGTACCAAACCCAGGGACCTCATCCATTCACCGTCCCCTCTCACTCTGGCTTAATTTCCCTGGGAAATCTTTATGAGGCAGGAAAAGATACTTGAAATTTAGAGTCTCCGTTTAAATCTCCTGTTCAACCCTGAATTGAATTTAGGAAACTTTTTTTATTAGAATTCCTAACCAAACTTCTAAAAATAAAGGGTTTTTTTTTCATCCAAAGTAATTCTGAGACTCACACACATTTGTATACCCAGTCATAATAGGTGGAATCAGAGATTCATTGGTATGGTATTTTTTCAGTTCTCTCATAAACTTTAAATTTGATTTGAAAACTTTCAGAATAACTTTTTGACATAAAGTACTAAATGAGAATAACTTTTTCCCTCCGTATGATCAATCAGTTCTCCAGGAATATTTATAAATTAATCCAGTCTTCTCTCCCTACACACTTGTATATTTGCTTTGGATTATTTTCTGAACTTTTATTTCTATATTATTAAAATAGAAAATACTTCATAAACATAAAAGGCAAAAATAGTAAGGGAAAGAAACACTGTTTTACATTTGTACAAACATCATCAACTGATAATAAAAAATAATTTAAAACCAGCTGTGGTGGCAAATGCTTATAATCCCAGCATTCTGGAAGGCTGAGGCTGAAGGCTTGCATGTCCAAGCCCATAATGGGTAATTTAGTGATAGACATATGCTGCCTCAAAATAAAAAAATTAAAAGGACTGAGATATAGCTCCGTATCAACACCCTGGGTTTAATCCCCAATAATACATGCACAAACACACCCACTCTATTGAGGACAATTTCCAGATTAAAAATATATATTAACACATGACCAAAAATTCCAATTAGCAGAATTTTTATAAACACAGAAAAGTAAATGTTCAAGTAAAATTTTAAAAAAATACTAACAGTCATTTAAAACATACAAAACTTACCAAAAACTTTTAAAGTATGACAGTTTTAGCAGTGATGAAGGGAAACTATCACTCTCAGCTGCTGCTATTGACTGCTTAATAATTAGTACCTTTCTGTACAGTCACCTGACAGGTTCTCTGCTTCCTCCTTTCTTCCTCCTTGAACCTCCACATTTTTCTTACGTGCCTCTACCACTTGCCCCTTTACTGTGATTTCTTCTAAATCCTCTGCTTCTTCCTGTTCCTCTGGTATCACAAATGATTTTACTTATTTATAATTTCATAAGGCAATGTTTGAAATCTCTTGACACTGATACATTTTTAATGTATTTTCAATTTTTACAACTGAGCCAAAATTGTAATAAACCACATCTGGTTGGTTCTGCTATTAAAATGGATGACTATGAATAAAATTTGGAAGTAAAAAAAAAATTAGTGCCTTTGTGAAGAGCAGTATACATCTGAAGCATTCAAGTGTCTTGTATACACTAGGCCATTAGTTCCATTCCTAGGAATTTTTCTAAAGAAGTAGCTAATGATATTTCATATAAACTTGCTCATCCACTTCTTGTGAGTTGGCACCATGCGTGGGCTGCAGGGAGGAGAACACGAAGCCAGTGCCTTCCTGTGAGTCAGTGCTATGCACAGGCTGCGTGGAGGAGAACCAGACACCAGCCCCTTCCAGAGTGCAGGCTGGGAGACAACAAGAGCCAAGGTGTGCCCTCTTCCTCTGTTAGCAATCAGCTAATCTGGAGAAACACAGGCTAAGATGATAGCTATTGAAGAAAAATAAACTGAATGCTTGTAGTGTTCAGTGTGTTTCATTGACTTTTCAGGCTTGATGCCAGTAGTCTGATCATCCATTTAGAGGATAACAATATACAACATAGCATCTGTGGGGGATCTCCTTCTGAGGGTGATAGCCACTGTTAATTCCCTATTATCTTGTTTTAAAGCCCTGTATTGTTTTCATTGTTTTGTTTGGTTTGGTTTTCTTCTGTTTTGTCTTGTTTGATTTTATTACATCTGATGACATGGGCAGCTATTTCAAAGATAGCAAGATACATTATGGTATATTTTGGATTTATTATTATCTTATTTTGAAATCCCATAATTGTGTTCATTGTTTTGTGTTTATTGGTTCTTTTCTGTTCTGTTCTATTTTGTTCTGTTCTGTTCTGTTTGATTTTCCTAAGTCTGATGGTATGGGCAGCTATGTTAAAGACAATAAGAGGCATTATAGTAGCCATTGTTGATTTCCTATTATCTTGTTTTGAAATTCTGTGTCACTTACACTGTTTTGTTTTGATTGGCTTTATTCTGTTCTATTTTTGCTTGATTTTATTCTCTTTAAAACAAAAATGCTGACTGGTAAAAAAGTTCATCCCACCTCCTTCCAAAAAAATCTCCATCCCTCTTTGATCATCTTCCTTCTCTGACTTTTGAAGTATATTATTTTTAATTGTGGTCAAATACACATAACACAAGATGAGCCTTCTTAAAAAAATAAAAAGTAAAACTAAAATAAAAGTGCTCATCATCCTATTATAAAACCCAATAAGCAACCTCAAAGCTAAACTATAGTTGACCAAGTAATAAACTATGCTTGCAATGGGTTATCTTGTTAGCCTGATTTATTTATCCAGACCAAAGTTTAGAAAGTACTACTTTTTGTTAGACACTATACTAAACCTTGGAGATACATAGGTTTATGTAGTTCACACTCTAGTGAGGCCAACAATCCAAAGTCACACAAACTAAAAAGACACAACTCTGTTTCTGCCCCAGAGCTCCGACCATGGAGGGACTCAAGGCACAGCACAGAAAGGCAATATGCCCTCCCTCTCGGTAAGCACCCCTGGCATGAAGCAGGAGAAGAATCACTCAGCGGCTCCCATGAGCCTACTGGCAAACAGGCTAAGAATCAACCCACCACCACCACCCCGACCACCACCACCACCACCACCACCCCCTGTTAGCAAGTGAGCCAGAGATCTAGACAGCTCTTGAGAGGTTGACCATATGCAATGTAGTAAATAGAGGAGATTTCCTTCTATCGTCTCTTTGAAAGCAAATATTGTTATCACTGTTTTTCCTTGTTCTGATTAATGATATTGCTCTATTCAATGTTCTGTTTTGATAAGTTCTAGAATGTCCTAAGTTCTTTGATTTGGCTATACCTTATTGAAAGAACAACTGTTGTGAAGATAATGGGATATACTATGGTACCTATTACTATTACGCCAGTAACCTGTTGAGGGTTTCTGTACCAATTTCACTGCACTCACTCAGTTGGCTTTGTTCCATCTTGTTCTGTTGTATTTTGCTACTTTCAAAATAATAAAAAATTAAAATAAATAAAAAATGAAAAGTAAATAACAACAAAACAGATCAGTAAGGTATTGAGCAAGCTGAAACACGATATAACTAAATAGATAATGGACTTGAAAAGCAAAAGGAGGAAAAGAAAGCACTCTAAAGGATATAACTCCATGTATGTTTAAGTGTGTAGGATTGATGACCATGTTGCTGGGTTTTTGTTGGATCATTGAACAGAACTGTTCACAGCCTCATTGTTTGAATGTCCACCTTGTATGCTTTAATTTTGTAACTTGAACAACTATATCTAGAAGACAATATGTAATTTATCAACTAGTGATTTCTTACTCTTTTTTTTCTTTTTCTTTAAAATTCTGTATTGTTTCTTCTCTTTTTTTTCTGTTTTGCTTTTTTTCTCTTTAAATAAAATTTTAAAAAAAGAAAGAAATCTACTAAGCAATGAAAACCTCCAAAACACAAACACACTGAAGACCTAGAAAGACTATAAACAAAATATTCACAATAGTTATTTCTGGTACAAGTGAACTTTGTCCTTTTAAGTCTTTTTTTCGTGTATACATGTGTGTGTATATGCATGCGTGCCTGCGTACGTGTGTGCGTGCATGCATGCGTACGTGTGTGTGTGTGAATTTTGTTAATAGAACCACAGACTGTGAAGCAAAACATGAAACTGCATGTTGCTCAGTGGTACTGCCCCATCTCCATGTGTGAGCCACTGTAATAACCTTAACCACTGTTAAGGCACCAAGTTGCCTTAACCAGAAAAGAATTTAAGAGAAGCTACAAACTCCAGACTGTGCTGCGTTTTCTCACTTGCATATCTTTAGTTACAAATGACTATTTACCTGTCAGCTGAGCTGAGAACACCCATAGGTTTTCCTTTGAAGTGAACCTCTTAGATTTAAAGAGATTTTTTTTTAAGCTGTTGAAGGTTTGCTTGATCTAAGTCTCAGAGACGTTTGAAGTTGTGACTTAATGGAAGATTATTTTTATTCACAGTGATCAAGCAGTTAATGAGATAAAGTAGTGAGGAGACAAGCTTAATAGAATATGTGGTTGCACTGCATGTTAATCTTTATAAAAGGCAGAATGAAAATAACAGGAAACCAGGAAGAAATTGGGACAGATGGCTGAACAGCTCAAAGATAGGAAAAACAACTCTTTCCAGCATAGGCTTTTCAAAAGCAAACCCCTCTCATGTTGAGTTCAAAAGATAAAAAGGCAACAAAGAATGAGAAGATGGAAAACCAGGACTAAAACTTTCTGTGGTTGTTCTCTTGAGACCTTCATCTAATTCTTCCTCAATCCCTTCTCTGCCTCTTCTCTAAGGGCAAAACACATATGGAACAGCTACAAGTTCAATACAGAAAAAAAACAAACAGTAAAGACAGTCTCGACCTTCCTCACTGGCCCATTATGCACCATGTTGACCTCCAGGAGTTGTAACAAGATGAAGGATCCTCTAGGCTGCCCAGATCCAGCAGCCACGAACCAGGCAGGGTAATGAAACAGATGGCAGAAGCGAGGAAGAGCATGGTACGTCCATTTACTACTCTCCGTGTTGATTCAGGGTCTTTGCTTCTTGGGTGTTGGGGAGGTTTCTTATTTGAGTTCAGTTTGCGTATTTTTCAGTACAGAGGAAGAAAAAAATCAGGCTTCTTATTTATGAATTCAAATCAGAAAAACTAATAAAACCAGAAGAGTTACAGGAGAAAAAAGTATCAACAAGTGGCTCTTTAACCCACTGATGCAGAGGTGAAGCCAAGCATGGACAACTTTAGTATTTTGGGTGGTCAAAAATCTGAGTTAATTTTGGAAAAATGGAAAAGTTCTATTTCACAAACAGTCCTCTGAGAGCCCCATGCATCTTACTCCTATGTGATGTCTACTTAAAGTTTCCTGGGCCCACCATGCTATGTGATTCACTGCAGTGAAAGTGTAGCTCAAGGATCTGCCCTGCAAAACATTTTATTATATTCTGTATAGGGGTGACCAAAAAAATCCAGTAAATGTTTGAGGTTTAGAAGCCTTAATACAGCAAAAGACATAATGCCAAGAATGCTGGGATAGGTGTGTTTGAAGTGAGTAGTATTTTTGAGTACCTTCAGCAGGAACTGTGGCAATGTCTCTTTTGCTCTAATACTTTTTTCTTAAGTTTTCACTGTATTTTTTGATCGCCCAACACATCTTATTTACCATGTTTGAAGACTGTGTTTATAAATATGTTTGGGAACTGGAGTTAATGTCAGAGTGCACTTTATACTGCCCAGGGACACCTAAATCAAGATAGCATCCTCCAAACAAAAAATGTTTTGCCTGCTTCCCTCTATATTCCAGTTGTCCCAACTCGGAAATGAAGAGTTCATTTCAGGAATGAGGTCTTTGTGGGCCACGCAAATGGTATGAAATCACAAAGCAGGAGTTCTATGCAAACCCCTCTTGGAACACAGGCCAAAGGTTAGCTTTTTGCTATTTCTTTCTGCCAAAGGATTTTTATTTTAATCTGCACTTTTAATGAGGAAAAAAGCCCTTCCAGAGAGACAGACATATGAAAAGTTTTAGCTCCCATTCCTCACCTCAGATGAGCATCAACCTAAGTTAATACCCTCATCCAGCCTGAAACACAAGCTTCTAGTTACTGCCCCTTGGATTAGTATAGTTTTAGTGCCCAGTTCTCCAAGTTGCTCTCCTTTCCAGTTTCTAGCCCTAGGAATTTTCCTTTCTTAATTACCGCTCAGTTGTGCATTTGTAATGATGTGGGCTACGCTTTATCCAGAACTTTTAGGAGCTGTGTAGTGGGAGGACTTTTTAGGCTATGGCACCTTATGCATTACTAGAAATAGAAAATTTTCATAGCAAGCACCCAGTGGTTCTAATCCACACAGTAAAGTTCAAGAACATTATAATTCCCAGCAAGAAATGATACTTTATCATAGTATAATAGTAACATATAAAATGTTTTCATATTTCTTTATTTCATAACAACTTTGCAAAATAAGCAAGACTGGTACTTTCATTCCCAATTTTCTGAAGGTAAAGCCTAGGTAGGCTAAGTTTCTTGTCCAAAGATATAAAAGTAGTACTAAAGGACAAAAACAAGGGATAGACCCCAGATCTTCTCCTATTTCATGCACTTTATTATGCTTAAACTTTCCTGGAGTTATGATTCAGGTTTCAGTCCATTGTTATTTGTCACCAGACTCCAAATCAAACTTTCTACACCAGTTTGAAGGAAGTGGAGTCAAATTTCCATCAGCATCTATAGATCTATTCTTTCCTCCTCTATGCAGGTCACACACTGACACCTTGCTGCTTGGCTACAGATGACTTCCTCAAAAATACATTCTCCAAGTAAAAGCATATACCACTCAAATTTTAAATTATCACTGTAGTGGATTGATGTGATTTATGAGTATGCTTTATTTTTAATGTTTTCTTCAGCTTTGCCAATACTTTATAGCTATGCATGGTCCCTGGATGGAAGTTTCATATCAGTGACCTCTCCTCACTTGTGCCTACCCGCTAAGGAGAGGGAACCTGCTTGAAATAGTTCTCGTATTCCCCCAACTCTAGATTCTGATGTTTACTAGCATTTTAAGATTATTTTTCAGCCCTTCAAGAAGATAGAGTAGGCTGCCAAGCTTTCTTCATGGTTTGTGGTCCAAGAAGTTTTAGATTCACTTGACACTTCAGCCATGTCTCACTTCTGCATGCACATTTGACCATGTTCATTCCACAAAACGCTCATTCCACATTTTAGCACCTACAGTTTCCCAGAAACCCATTACAGACTTTCACATACCCACCCTATATCTTAACACCACATAGGGAATTTTTGCAATGGATTAGCTTTGCAGAGTTTCAAATTGCTCCAAAGGACCTTTTAGCAGACAATCATGCAACTAAAATATTTTTTATCCTCTGTCCAGTGCCAATAGAGCATTCCCTTTCTTCTTGGACTCTTTCCTTTCCTCCTACCTCTAAAGTTTACAGAGAAAAAGTGTCTTTCCCGGAGAGGACATGCCACAAATTTTTACACAAGCACAAATTTCCATGAAAACTTAAAAAGAATTTGTTTAAAGGGAAGTTAATTAATTTTATTTTAGTGTTATTTGAATGCCTTTGAAATTGCTGCCTGTTTTTCCTCCAGGGCCAAGTTGATATCCTTTAGTCTCTCTAACACAGGGTAATTTGCATGAATGTAAAAACATTTCATCTGCATTAATATTCCGGAACATAACTAATCTATAACATTATGATCATGTCAGCCAATAACAGTAAGTGTCCACTGGTATAAGAGTGGAAGGCCCCTGGGTCACTCATTGGTTCAACAGAAAGCTCAACTGCCTTCCAAGACCAAGGCAAACTAATACTGCACATATCACAATGGAAAGATCATGTCACATCATTAAGTGAATTAAGTTATGTCTTGAAACAGGAGATAAAATTTGATAACAACCACAAAAAAATGCTTATGAAGAAGATAGTTTTGAAGAGGGGAAAAGTCAAAAAGGTAAAAGATTCTCATTTTTTTAAAACTTCAAAATGAATCATTCAATATGGCAAAATGTGAAAGCATTTTAATAACTTGAATTTCGTTTCTAGAGAGAAAGCCAGCTAAGGGCTCTTTGTTGTCTGAAGTATAATTGTGTAATATAGTTTAGTATAAAATATATCAATTATATCTAAACCACCAAAGAGTCTCTAAGTGATTATTATCTATAATTGTCTATGATGTCTCTGATGTCCTTGCATGAGAACATTTCAAGTGAACAAAAAACTGTATTTCTCTCTAGAATCATTTTGTTTTCATTCAGTGAAAGATTCTAGAACTTGAAAAGGTTCCAAGAAGTTATAAGGATGCATTTTTAGTGGTATAGTAGTTACAGTGCTATTCCTATACCAATAACCATAGTCATTTCTTTTAAATTTATATCTCTATATATCTATAGAGACAGACAGAAAGAAAGAAAGAATTATACATAACTAACATTCTGGGTCCCAGTTCAGTGATTCTTAAGTGCTCCACGGTGAAAGACAATCTGTTTTTGTTTGTGTATTAACTTCCATCCGGCTGGAGGCTGATGACCATCATGGGTTGTACTAAGTGTAGCTCATCATGCAGTTTTGACATTATCCATCTGGGCCAGACCTTGATTAACAAGAAGACTCCACTAATCATTTGCCTGTGTGTCACAGCAAAGACAAATTACTATCAAAGCTTCTAACCATAAATTCACCATTTCTGTTGTTTTCTTGATCTAGACCAGTAGCAAACAGCATTGGTTCACAGCCCTCACTTTGAGTACCACTGATAGAAAGCACAAAAGTCCCAGTTCAGTCATTAGTATAAATACTTAAAACTCTAACATTGGGAAAAAAAGATAGATGTAGACTTTTTGGATGTGGTAAGGAGACTTGAAGAAGGGAGAAGGGAAGTAAAAATGATCAAGAAATGATACATATACATATTAATTCCTCAAAACTAATGTAATTATATGAATCAAAGACATATGCAAATAAAAGTAAATTTTAAAAAGAAACAGACAATTTAAGCAAAACAGATTTACAATTATTCTCATAAGCTTTGTTTTCAATTTGCTTGGTAGATATCCTGACCATCTGAATTTTTAAACTGTCCTAATTTGTAACTACTTATTTTGTGAATTATAATTTTCTCAATTTACAAATTCAAATGTCTAATATCAAATAAGTAGAAAAACAATTTGTGGTTGACCTATAAATATAATATTTTACTCATCAATAAAAAGGAATAAAGTATGGGTTTAACTACAGAAGCATATTATTGTAATTTATAATATTGTTTATTGAAGGAGAGAATTGTGATCATCTATTCAGCAAAAATTTAAAAACATCCATTCAGACATTAAAAATGATAACAAGACATTAAAACCAATAGCAATAGGATTGGGTAGTTTGTTTGGTTGGTTTTGTCATTGCATATTTTATTGAAAATCATGATATCATTCTTCCCATGAATGAATACAGCTATTACTGTCCACATATATTAAATATAACAAAAACTAACATAGCAAACTGGAGAAAGACACTGCCTAAATATGATAAGTAATACCTTCAAAATAAAAACCTACAGCAAAAAGAATATTTAATGATGAAAAGTCAGAACTGTTTCAAGTCAGCAATAAGCCCAAGCTCTCCAAACACTATTTCTATTCAATACTAAATAAGACAGCACACAATTCAGTAGGAGATAAAATACATAAATATTAGATAGGAAAAATAATTGTCATTATTCTTAGATAATGGCAGTACACACATAGGACATTCAGTATGTTTATAGAAAATCTATTAAAACAACAGAATCAGAAAAGTTTCTAGAAATAGTCAATTTTTAATGTTGTGTTATAAAAAAATACTTTGAGAATTTTAAAAGGAAATATGCTGTTGCTTCTTTCACCCATAGCCAAAAAAAAAAAAAAAAGGCAAAACTGAGAATATAGCCAGAGGCCAGAAACAAAACCATTGTACTTCATGCACAGATGTCCAACCTTTTCCTTAGGACATCTTGGACCTCTGCTATAGTTTGGACCTGGAATGTTTCCAAAAGTTCCATGTGTTAAAAGTTTCATTGGGAAGGGCAAGAGATTTAGCTTAGTGGCATAAGTACCTGCCTGGCAAATGTGAGGTCATGAGTCCAATCCCTGATACAAAAAAAAAAAAAGTAAAAGTTTCATTGGGAGATGGTGCATGCTTTAAAATGAAGGACCTAGTGAGAGGCCGTAGTTCACTGGGGCACAAACACCAATGTCTTCCTTCTTTTCTCTCTCTCTTTGTCTTTCTCTCTCTCACTCATTTCCTCACCATAAGAAGAACAGCCTTCCTTACCTGTGAATTTTCATCATGACATTCTGCTTCTCTGAAGATCCAAAAGCAACTGGGCCAACAAACCATGGACTAGAACCTCTGAAACCATAAGCCAAAATAAATTTTTCCAGTTTATATGTTGGTTGTCTCAAGGATTTTACCACAGTGCCAGAAAGCTACCAAACACAATATCGAGGAATTTTTTGCAGAATATAACCACCACATGTAGGTCTTGGAGATTCATTCTAGCTCTGGTGCATTAGCAAGAGTAACAAGAGCATAAACTCCATCTGAGCTATGAATAAACTTTTCAAACATCTAAAGTTACTATTTAAATAATAGCTCCTTCTCCTTTGCTAACTTCCATTAGCACAAAATCAAATTCTGCTTTTTGATTCCAGAAGGAATTTATACAAATATGAGGCAGCAGACTAATAACAGTTTATGAAATGAACATGTGAAGAGTCCAGCAGGTAGTTTACTAGGCACCCAGAGTGGGTGACAGCTATTAGAAAAGCTATTAGGAGATTATAAATTGCAATAACAACCACTAAATAAAAAAAATCCTAGTTTCTCTAATAGACTGGCAGGTTATTATATCTTGTTTCTTGTTTTAAAACCTTTAGCTATGTTTCAAGACAAGATTTTAGACTTTAGCTTTAGAAAATCTTCTTCTGGAGGAGCAGATGACTCCTAGAGAAGAAAACCTATATTCTTTCCCCCTTGTCTCTGAGTGGGCTCTGTGACTGCTCTGATCAATACAGTTAGTTCTACTACAACATAGATCCATACAGAGTATAGTTGGTTCAGTGATAGTTTCTGGACCCAGTTTTTTAGAACCCTGGCTGCCTCCACTTTTTGTCTCCTGGGGTTATCAAGTGTCATGTAAATAGTTCATCTACCCTGAGGCCACCATACTGTGAGGCCTTGTGAAAAGACAGATGCTTACCCAGCCTCAAGCTATTCCAGGACCTGCTTCTCCAAATCCTTCTAGACCAGGACCCAGATACATGAGAATGAAGATATTTAGGAGAACCAGCTCAAGTCAAACCTGATCCAATGACAGTCTGACTGTAATCACATGAGAAACTCCAGCAAGTGCCACCGGAGTTCACACACCTACAGATTCACAAGATATCATGTTATCATCACCATTGCATATGCTACTGTAGCATATATAATAATAGCCACTATTGTAATAGTTTTAGCCACTCAGTTTGTTATACAACAATAGATAAATGGAACACGAGATTTCTGTTTCACAAGCTGTTTCCTGCTACACAAGGAATGTTTGAGGAGACAATTTATATTTAGCCTGGAGAAGGGGACATTCCAAGGATAATGAGAAAGGATAGTGAGAGTCCTCAAATATTTGGAACACTGACATGTAGGAGAAAGAACAGCTTTATTTCCCACAGGACAGATCCAGGATGAAGATTACATTTTAATAATGAAACAGGTAACACCCAATTTCTACAAAGAATGCCCTAATAGTTGGTGTGGATCAAAAGGGAAAACAGGACCTTCACTTTCCCCAGACAAGTTCGAATGTGCACAGGGACGTCTGGTCAGGCAGGGCATTAAAAGTGAACCTGTGATAAGAGATGACAGACGCCTGTGAATAGGTTGTTGTGCACTTACATGTGTTTGAGAGAGTTGCCAACTTATCGACAATTAACATCTGTCTGACCTAAAGTTCACCTCGATATTCTCAATTTCTCTTGTTAGAAAATAAAGACTTAAGAAAAATCAAATTCATAACATTGACTCCAACTAACACTATACTTAAAGAGGAGCTGTTTCTTAGGGATAATGTATGTGCTTTGTCTTTAAGATATTCATACAAGTTAGAGAAATGTAAATCAAAACCACTTTAAGTATCCGTCTCACCCCAATCAGACTAATTATCATTAAGAATACAAAAAAGCAATAAATGCTGGCATGGATGCAGGAATAAGAAGCCCTCTTCTATTTTTGGTGGAAATGTAAACTAATGTAACCACTATAGAAATCAGTATGGAGATTCTGCAAAAAACTAAAACTAGAAGTACTATTTGATCCAGCTATAGTACCCCTGGTTATATTCCAAAAAGAATTAAAGACAGCATATTATATCCATGTTTAAGTTGTGAATACAACCTAGATGCCCATCAGTAGAAGAATGGATAAGAAAAATGTGGTCTATATGCACAAAGGAATATTATTTGGCCATAAAGAAGAGAGTATATCATTTGCAGGAAAATGGATAGAACTGGAAACCTTACACTAAGCCAAATAAGCCAGACTCAGTGTGTTAAATATCACATTGTTTCTCTTATATGAGAAACCTAGATAAGTAAATGATTATATAAATAAAAAAAATCAAAGACGAATTCACAGAAAACTAGAAGATAGACTTAGAAAGATGGGGAAGGAAAGAGAAAAGGGAGATGGGGGTGAAGTCATTGAAAATGACCAAAATACATTAAACACATGTACCAATTGCCCAGAAAGATCCCCCTCATTCTGTACTAACACGTATTAATTAAAAAAAAAAAACTATTACGCCCAACCAGAAAGACAAAGAAATGTAGACTTTACATATGCTATTAGGAACCTTCCCCATCATTTAAGTAAACAACTTTGTGGAAAAGCTTTAAGATTATGTCACATAAAGCATGGAAGCTCTTCTAATTCACTACTCCTTATTGTCTTTCACTCCTATTTCAGAGATGAAGAAACTGAGGCACAAAGAGGTTGAAAAATCTACCCAAATGCATGATGGGTAATTCCTAAACTCTTACCTTGCTCGCCTCCTACCTGGACAAATCGAAGAACCCTTCACCAAGTGGTACTTTTGTTTTAACAGGGATACGCCTGGAAAGTTTGCTCTTTTTGTTTCCAAAAATCCTTTTATGTGTCTTCAGGTGGAGTTTTGTTTTGTTTTGTTTTGTTTTGTTTTGTTTTGTTTTGTTTTGTTTTTGGTGCCAGGGATAGAAATCATTGCATTTGCCAAGCAGGCACTTAAGCCTCTGAGCTAAACCCCTAGCCCCTTCAGGTGGGTTATTAATTCACAGAGTTAGGCAAAAGCAGGAAAAAAAGCAGACTGAGGGTAAAATACCCCTTATGTAGAGATGGCAGTTTATTGGAAACCAGGTAGACCTTAAGAAAAAAAATGCTAAGCATCCTTCCCTGAATTATTTCACAGTTCAGACAAATTCCATGGAATATGTGCCTCAGTTAAAACTAGGGAATAAATTCAATTGACCCAAGGAAAACAAGATGATAAACAATGTCACTCAGTATTGGTTTCTCTCCAACAACACCAACAAAGACTCTTAAAAGAATTTGCCCTAGAAATAAGATAAACAAAGCTCGCTATTGTTACATTTGAGTCAGTTTACCAACCAAAGCAATTTCTGCATATCTACTCAGAAAGAAATAAAAGTTGATTCATTTGGAGACCGGCCTGGGTTTATCATAAAAGTATTGATGGTAAAAATTACTCAGAAAATAATCATTTGGAATTTCTAATAGATATAATCATGAACCACCTTTAGATCTTGGGTAGTTGGTTAGACAGTTATTTGTGGAGGGGATTTCTGTGGGGGAGTGGAGGAAATGACCCTTCAAGGTGGTTCTGTGTCTGTCGAATACAGGGCTGTTTTTCTACCCAATCGCAGATCAGACAAGCTTCACTAACCACAGAAGTTGGGATAAAAGCCAGATGCATCCCACACACCTCTGTGGTCCTCCTGCCTTTTGGCAAACTCCAGGACCAGATTGGAAAATCTGTGCCCAGTGTGGGGGCCAACTTTGGTGTGATCCGGGGATGATTTATATGGTTTTGGGTGGAGTCCACATGATACATGCTACTTTGGCCAAGTTTAGCTTTGGAGTTTCTGACTCATTTGAAGTAAAATGTGTTAGGTGGGGACAGATGGGCTCCCCAACAGGGACCAAAGGAGTCGCCTCCAAATCTTGTGGGACCCAGAACAACTGATTTTCCCACGTCTTTCTTCAATGGTCTAAAAAACATGCAACACAGGTGGTGTCAGGGAGATAGAATTGGACATAGAAACGTTTTCTAGGATTTGCCAAAAATAAAAATAAATTGCTTTTAATTTCTGAAGGGAGAAAGACTGGATTGATTTTACAGGCTCTCCTCTAAACAGCAATTTACATGCTGAAACTGTAAAGCTGAGGGTAAAATATCCCTTCCTAGTGATTTGAAATCCGTTGATTAATTTCAAGTTGATGACCTTGTTCCCCTACAACAATAGAACTTTAATTCATCTCACTCAGGCTGCCTCTAACTAGTTTTCAACAATCACTAAACAACCAGCAAGCAGTGGCTATTCAATGGATGGAATCCCTATTAATAAATACAAATTAAATGAAGCATATCAAAAGAACCTGATCCCAATACCAAGCTAAATAAAGGATTTTCTCTGCATGTAAAAAAGAAAAATACATCCCTATTGAAAGAATTTCAGATACTTTAAAGCAGAGCTATTCAATAAAAATAAAATGAAAGCCATATATAATTTTATATTTTCCAGTAGCCATATTAAAATATAAACACTCATGAGATTAATTTTTAAAATATACTTTTGTGCCCTGGGCTGGGGATATAGTTCAGTGGTACAGTATTTCTATTTCTAGCATAAGCTTCAATGCTCAGCACCACAAAATATAACATATACCACAAAGAATACCTATATGTGCATATATATTTCCTTTAAGCAAACATATACAAAATATTATCATTTCAACATGAACTAATACAAACAAAAAGCTGATGACTTTTTGTCTATTTTTTTACACTCTATTCCACAGAAAGTCTTTGAAATTCAGTGTGTATTTTACACTTAACAGCACATCTCAGTTTGGATTTTCCACAATTCAAATGCTCAAAAAACTTATATGGCTAGTGGTTATCTTTACTAAAGTGCAACTTTAAAGTTATATGTAACTTTAGAAATATGTGTATGTGTGTAGATAAATAAATAGGTAGATATAACCAAATGTAATCGTTAAGTCAAATACAAGTGCAAGAATATGAAGAATGATTTTGATCTCACAAAAATGATATCTGAGTAGTATAGAATCTGCCTACCTAGTTTCTGAGAAGAGCCCTCCCCCAGAACTTTACCAACATGTATCTCAGTTTCCCCATCTGAAATAAAAATGAAAGTAAGACTTCTAGTTACCACATGTCTTAGTGAGATACATCAGTTAACACAAGTAGCATACAAGAATCTATACCCAGAATATCATAATAATCAACAAATCCTAGCAAGAGGCTGATGAGAAATACCTTAAAGGTGATATTGTTCTTTACTCATAACAATAAGCCCGCGTAAGTCCCAGAGTCCTGGTATGGTAAATAAAGCTGGTCAATGGACATTTATTATAGAATGGGAAGGGTAATGGATGCTGCTCTAATTCTACTTTCAGAATTAAAAGAAATTTTACTTAGGCTACAAAGCACTGCGAGGAAACCACCCTCAGTTATTACTTCCCGTGGGAACTACCTCAGCTAAAGAGCAAAACCATTATTAGGGAAACACAAACCAAAGGCGCATGACAGTCATCACCTCCAATTAGAAACCTAACTAAGATCCAAGATGGCTGATTGAGATGTAGCACGATAGAGAGCCTCTCTGAGAAAAATAACTCAAATGCTGGAATCTGACACCATGGAGAGGACTGGACAAAAGGAGAGGAATTCTTGCAATCCAGGAAGAAACTGAGGAAAAAGAAAAAAAAAATAAAGTTAAAAAAAAAGAAGAAGAAGCGTGGATGGAGGGCTGGAGCTTGGCACACTCAGGTAGCTGTTCTGGGAGCATCTTGGAGTCCAATGACTCACTATCCAACTGGGGTCACAACCCTGCCAAGTAGGGGATTGCTGAGCTTGAGACCCTTGGTGGGAGGAGGCACTGCAACGGAGAGTGGAGACAGTGAGTGGAGCTGCATGGACTTGCGTGAGTGCTGGGAACTGGATTCCCCAAAGCAAGATCACCAGCATGACGACATATTGGATTTGGGCAAGTCAGGCTTGAATCAACAGCTGAGGCAGCTTCAGTCAGCAGCTCCTGGCCCAAAGTGGATCGGTGGGATCTGCTTGGGCTGGGCCATGCCCCTGATCTGACCCAATAGCCAGGGACGAGGCTGTCCCAAGGCTATGATATCGGTAGGGCACAATCTAACATGCTGAAGTCACTCACTGGTTGAGAGGGGAGGGGCCATCCCACACTGCCGCCCCTGCATGCACCTCACAGATCAACAGCAGACAGGGGAGGACAGCACTGTCCCAGCCAGTAAGCTGCAGAGGGACTTAAGGCAGTACATAAAGGTTCAGACACTTCCACCATTCACCTGTCTGAGGGAAACCAGAAGCGTGACAAGACAGAGAAATAGCAAAATCCCTTGAATCACTGACCCAGGAAAAATAAGCCCGGGAGTGGTAAGTGCAGAGGAGTTTGAGGGCAGCAGACATGCAGTATCAGACATGACCTCATCGGAAATAAAGAAATACTTCCGTGGCCTCATCAGTGAATTTAAATCTGAAATTCTAACTCAGATGAAGCAAGGTATAAGATTAATAAAAGAAACGCTGGGTACTCCTCAAGTAGACACAAATGGAAGAATGGAGGAACCCGGAGAAAGGAGAGAAGCCTTTGATGAAGAATATAAACAAAATCTAGGATACATGAAACAGATCCAAAGAGAATATCAGGAAATTAAAAACTCCATTGAAAGCTAGAAAAACTTCTTAAAAGAAACTAAAGACAGGCTTTCAAAACTTGAAGACAGGTTTGCAATGTATGATCATGAAAGGAAGGATCTCTTAAAAATAACAAGGAACCAGGAAGTAACAATACAAAGGCAAGAGGAGGAGCTAAAGATGGCCAATCAGTGAGCAACAAAATACAAAACCTCCTGGGAGAAACAACTCATATGCCAGAATAAAACATCCTGGAGAGATCCAGACAGAGGGAGATGGATCCTCTTGACACAGGAAGAAATTAAAATGTAAAAAAGCTTGTCGTATACATCGGGACTGCAACTGGAACAACTAAAAATTACGGAACACAGTGTTTTCACTGTGACCTGCCAAGCTTGTGCTGGCCTGAATTTGCACCAGCTTGAATCCACAGTGAAGAGCAGCCCAAACTCGTTCCTGCCACCACTCACAGGAGCCACAGCAGTGCTAAAGTGAGGGGTTGGTGAGCCCAAAGAAGAACAGAGCTGGTGAAGAGACCTTTATTAATCCATGGTCAGTGATGGGAATGAGACCTCCCCACATGGGAAGGGTGCAACCAAATGGGTGACATGTTGGAATCGGGCAGGAGGAGCCTGAACTGGGAGCAACAGTGACTTCAGTTGGTTGCTCCCTCCCCAGAGCAGATTCATGTGATTTGCTTGGACTGGGCTACGCCCCTGGCCAGGACCCAATGAACCATCCCAAATCAATTCCCTACACCTAGCACACACTAACCTGGTGGAGGCTCCTGAAGTTTGGCTGGCCCAGTGGGGAAGGGCAGGCATAGGCAACACCTGCTTACACCTCAATGACAAGAGCAGGCAGGAAAAGGTAGAGGTCCCTCGCCAGCATGCTTCAGAGGACCTGTGGCCAACAGGGAAGGGGGCTGGGACCTCCACTGTACACCTGTGTGGAGGAAGCCAGGACCACGACAGGCGAGAGAAGCAAGAGGAGGCCCCCAGCCCAGAACCTTGAGAGCACTGATCCAGGAGAGGGAAAACAAGGGAAACTGAGGGCCACAAAAACGCAACATCAGACATGGGTTTGATGGACATTAAGAGATATCTTCAGGACCTTGTAGACGAGCTCAAAACTGAAATATTAAATCAGGTACAGCAGGATATGAGTAGAGTAATAAAAGAAATGCTCTCAGGAAGCATCTCTCAGGAAGATACAGATGGAAGAAGGGAGGAATACAAAAAAAGGAGAGAAACATTTGATAAAGAATATAAAGAAAATATAGAATACATGAAGCAGATTCAAAAAGACTACCAGGAAATTAAAAACTCCATTGAAAGCTGGCAAAACTCCTTAAAAGAAACTAAGGATAGACTATCAAAACTTGATGACAAGTTTGCAACGTGTGATCATGAAAGGAAAGATCTCTTAAAAACAACAAGGAAACAGGCTGTAACAATATAAACGCTAGAAGATGACAAGAGAATCTACAATTTAAGAATAGAAGTGTGAACAAAGAATACATACAGGTGAATTACAAAGGCTATTCATGGAAATAATTAAGGAAAACTTCCCAAGCATGGGAAAAGAAAATGACATTTGGTTATGTGAGGCATACAGAACTCCATCCACCTACAACCAAAACAGAGCTACACCCAGACATATAATAATCAAATACCAGAAATTCAATATAAAAACAGAATATTAAAAGCTGTCAGAGAAAAGAAACAGATTACCTATAAAGGTAAGCCCATTAGGATCATGGCTGACTTCTCGACAGAGATCATCAGATCAAGAAGAGCTTGGAGCAAAGTATTCCAAGCCTTAAAAGAAAATAAGCTCCAGCCCAGATTGATGTACCCTGCAAAACTGTCACTAGAAATTAATGGAGAAACAAGATGCTTCCATGACAAAGAGGAACTGGGACAGTTTGTGACCACCAATCCAACCCTACAGAGAATACTGAAGGACATTCTAGAGAGAGAGAGAAAAAAATACCAGGATTTTAGGAACAGTGGCAGAAAGGCCTCAATGAGTGGGGCAGGCAGTGGAATGATGGAGAAAAGTAGACAAACAAAGGCAGAAAAATAGCATAGCAGAAATAAGGCAGAGAAGGATGGCTAGAATCTCTAACATAGATGGCCTTGATACACTATATTGTTAATAGTGCACCAGGATTTAAAACCCACATTACTCAAACCACTCTGCTTAGATGTATTATAATCTGTTCCAGTCATTCTACTTGTACTAGATTTGAGGGCACAGACAGTTATCCAAAAAATAACAGGTTATAGTATGGTAATCATCCTTTATTTCCTATTAACATAATCTAAGGCTCTGTAAAACCTACACTGTTTTACCATGACTGATCGTAATCGAATCTGGTTTGTTAGATTGCAGTTTTGTATTGATAGAGTTTATTCAAAGCTGTTCTGATTGATAGTATGAAGTCTGAGAGTATAGACAACTGCACTGAAGATGACAAGATTCACTAGAATATCCACTCTGGTTTGATTATTACCTGCCTTTGAAGTTTTATACTGTCTACCATGTTTTATTTTTACTAATATTGTTATGTACTACTATATTCAATTATACTGCTATATTCAATTATGCCTGATGATATAGACAATTCTATTGAAGATAAGAAACAACACAGTAATCATTGTAGATCACCTTGTACTGGGGTTTTATATGACTTTTTGGTTTCATGTTTTCATAGGAATTTGTTTTGTCTTGTCTTGTATTGTTTTTCCCTCTAATACAGAAGGGATAGAAATACATGTAGAGACTCATGTATGCATAGCTGTTTACACTCTCACTGTTTGACTATCTACTTTGTATGCTTTAATTTTGTAAGTTGAACAACTATTTCTAAGAGGACAATATGTAATTTATTAACTAGTGATTTCTTATTGTTTATCTTTTTTTAAAAATTCTGTATTATCTCTACCCTTTACATGCTTTTGTTTCTCTTTATATAATAAAAAAAAATTTAAATATAAATGTCTACTTTGTATGATTTACTTTTGTAACTTGAACAACTACATCTAGGAGGAAAATATGTAATTGTCAATTAGTGATTTCTTACTGGTTTTTGTTTTGTTTTTATTTTTTTTTTTTTTGGAAATTTTGTATTAGTTCTATCCTCTTCCTGTTTCATTTTTTTCTCTAAATAAAAAAATTTTAAAAAAAGAAAGCTAACTAAAAAAACAAAAAGTACATGCTAGCAAAAATGTAAAGAAAGAGGAACTCTCAAAAACTGTTGGGAAAAGCCATTTTGCAAACAGTATAGAGGTTCCTCATGAAAACTAGAACTACCATGTGATCCGGCAATTCCACTGCCAGACATACACAGAGGAAGTGGAATCAGTGTGTTGAAAAGACATCTGTACCTGAATGTTAATTGCAGCATATTCACAATAGATAAGACAAACAGGTAAAGAAAATGTGGTACATATAGAGTAGTATTCAGTCACAAAAAAGAATGACATCCTACTATTTGCAATAACATGGATTGAACTAGAGATCACTACGTTAAATGAAACAAGTCAGACACAGAAAGGTAAGTGCTGCATGGTCTCACACATACGTGCAACCTAAAATGTTTTATCTTGTGGAAGTCTAGAGCAAAACAGTGGTTACTAGACCTGGAAAGATTTGGGGGAGGAAGATGGACAGAGGGCAGTTAACTGGTTCAGGAGTGCAGACAGATACAAGAATAACTCCTAATGTTCTGTAGCACAGTAGGACAACTACAGCTGATGGTGATTAACTGAGTATTGTAAAATAGCTAACATGTAATCCCCGCACTTGCGAGACTGAGGCAGGAGGATAATCATAAGTTAGAGGCCAGCCTGCACTACATAGTGAGTTCAAGTCCAGCCTGAACTATAACACAATGAGACACTTGCCCAAAAAACAAAGCAAAAACAAAACACTAGCAGAGAGAATTGTAAATGTTCCCAACACAAAGAATGACAGGTGTCTAAGGTGATGGATATGCCAGTTACCCTGACCTGATCATTAACGTTATACAAATGTATGGAAATGTCACAATGCACCTCATAAATATGTATAGGTACTATATGCCAATTAAAACAGTGAGCTGGCTAAAGAGAATGAGAAAAGAAAAAACACTGCCTTCATAAAGCCCTTCTCGAGGGCGGTTTGTCAGTAACGTTGTGTCTGCTGAGCAAGCTCTCCCCTCCTCCCACGAGAGGCTCAGAGAGGTCAGTCCTGCACCACACCTCCTCAGCCTTGGCCATACACCAGGACGAGCTCATTCCTCCACCCTCTCCTGCTTCCCTTCCCTCCCTGTCACCTGTCTTGGTTCCCAAAGTACACCCCAACACACACCCTGCCTGATGGTGAGAGGTGACTGTCTGCAGAATGAAGGTTTAAGGTACAGCAGGGGAAACGGACTGCCTGTGCTTTTCATCGCGTGAAAACCTCAATTCTATTCCCAGGACTGCACACACAGAAGTGAATCCATGCTATTTACCAGTGTTTTCATAACAATTCTCATTAACCACACACTGTGGATCAGCTCTTTGAATTTTTCCACCAGCAGCTCATTTTTTTCCGAAGTACACAACCAAACAGTGACAGATGACATAAGAACAGCTGGGAGTCCTGAGACTCTTTCAGGGAGGCTCCTTTCTTCTTTGGATTTTCCAAGACCACACACTACAACCAGACACCTGCCAGAATGAGCCCAAACCACTGAGTTCTCTCGCATCTTGGACTTTCCAATTCTTAAATTTGCCCTTTACTTAAAAAAGTCAATGATTTCACCAAGAAAGTTTGATTAGTTTCTTTTACTTTCTGTAATGAAGTGCCATCCTTTTTACACTTGAAAGAATCTTTGTAATAATGCAACATTGATCTTTTGAATACAGATGAGCTAACCTAGATAATAGGATTTACAATGTGAAAGAATGGACTCGTAATCATACTTAAGGCTCCAGTGCCACCAAGAGGAATTATGAAACAAAACCTGTTTCCTGAGTTACTCTCTGATTCCACATAAATAAATGTAGGGTCATGCTTCATCCTTCACATAGCTTTTTATTTTGTTCAACATCCCAAGTGAAATCAATATGCCGTGTCCCCAGATGTCAATCATTCCGTGCAAAATAAACAAATGAAATCAACAACAAAGAGAGGAAAAAAATGTTTAGCTCTCAGATCTGTTTTCTCTGGTCTGTAGCTTTGAGCTTCAAAGCCCTAGAAGTGGAATTAAAAGCTGATACTAGAAAGCAGTTCTAATAAAAACTTTAGACAAAATGGAAAGGTATCCATTCAAATGGTATTTTGCACCAGTCTCTGTTAGGAGATGGAGATGCAAAAACGTTTTAAACACATTTCAAGTCCTTGAAGAACTGACAGGCAGAAACAAGAGAGTGAAACTTTGGAAAGTGAACTCCCTGCAAGAAATAACAGACGGCGCTAGTTTTCAATCTTCCTGATCCTTAAGAAAAAAGAGAATGCAAGAGAGAGCTAGAGAAAGAGAGACAGAGACAGACAGATAGAGACAGAGAAAGGGGGAAGAGAGAAGTTTTTGGTGGTCTCACCCTCAAAAAGAAGGCAGTACAGAAACAATTCTCTATGAAGCCTCATGCATGCTCAGTCATGGTCATGCAGTATCACCTGTATATGAAATAATATTAAATTTAACAGTATCAGGCTGGGGATTTAGCTCAGCGGCATAAGTCTCTGCCTTGCAAGCACACAGTCATGAGTTCGATCCCCAGTACCAAAATAAATAAATAAATTTAACAATATCATAGGGCAGAGTGAAAAAAAAATACAGAAGTCCTGATTCAGTGACAAGAATAGGAGAATCAAGGCTACTATTTTTCTCTATAGTCATATGTGAGACAATACACATTTCTTTGAAAAAATTAAGCCCAAATATACCTTGGAGCACTGTAAGTCGTATATACCATCAAGTGCTCAGTATGAGATGCCAAATATAAAGTATTTAGAGACCAGAAAATTCATCATGGGCTACACTAATCAAAGAAAACTTTAGGGTTGAAGTAATATGATAACTGATTACAATTGTTCCTTTATTCTATACTTGATAACACAGAAATGCTTTGCATGCCCAATATACCATTATGCAACAAAAGAGCTACATGAGGGAGTCAGAACTGAGGTTTAAAGTTAAGTAACTGACTAAAGAGTTTATGATGGTAAGATGGTGGAAACAATAGGGCCTCAGTGTTTCTAGCCCTAAAGCCTGAAGTCCTTGACTATTGTATTGGTCACCTTTCTTTTTCCGGGAAAAACTACGTGAGATCTATAATTCAAAGGAAGAAATATCCTGTTTTGGCTCACGGTTTCAGAGAGTTCAGTCCATGATCATCTGGCTCCAAGGCAGATACCTCAAGGTGAAAGTGTATGGCAAGGGAAGACCACCTCATGAAAGCCAGTGAGGAGCAGAGAGAAGAAGAACCAGAGAGCAAAGGGTCAGGAGCCAGATATATTCCCCAAGGTCATATGCTTAGGACCCACTCAAACAGACAGAAGTGTGCCTAACTAATCTAGATACCTCCCAATCCAGTCAAGTTGACATTCATGGATAACCGTCCCAACCAAATTAAACCAAATACTTGACAAATAAGATAGATGAGAAAGGCGCAGAGCCTAGAATGAAGACTTGGATATCCACCCAACAAAGCCCAGCAGAGAGGCAAATTGAAAGTAAGTTGGTAGATGTGTAAGCAGTGTCCTGAGAAGAGATTAGCAACAGAGACTCTGCTTAGGGACAGGCTAGGATGCCAGACCTGGAAATGACAAATCAAAGCAATTACAATCATGCACAAGAGACCCAAGCAAGGATACACTTACTGGGATAACACACACACTATTGATTACCAGGCAAGATGGCAACAGTACAAGTCTAAATGTAAAAAAAATGAGTTCTATAGAGCAATGGCCATGTCAACTGGGGTTCTCATCATGCCCAGCCTAGAATAAGAATTAGACCCAGAGTCTGGCTTTCAGCTCACCTTACTTAGGGACTCACTCACCTCAACTGTAACATACAGTTGGGTCCTCCAAACTATGTACTATGGCATTCAAGCCTTGTGAGACAGAAAGAAAGAAAGAAAGAAAGAAAGAAAGAAAGAAAGAAAGAAAGAAAGAAAGAAAGAAAGAAAGAAAGAAAAGATGAGAGGGAGGGAAGGAAGTAAAGACGGAAAAAGTAAAGGGAGAAGGAAGGAGTGAAGGAAGCATGTAAAGAGGGGAGAGAAGAAAAAGGGAGGGAAAGGAAAAGGGGAGGGAAAGAGAGAGAAGGGAAATTTTTTAATTTTAAATTCCTAGGTCTGAATAGTTTGAGGAATTCTATATGCAACAGCATATAAGATAGCATATATATTATAAAATAATAGCATATACCATGAGATATTTACAACTCACATTAGCATAAAACCACCTTGAAAATGAGTTATCATTTGCCAAACCCCCTCATCACTGAACATCTCAGGGAATACTTTTGGAAGGAATAGCATAAGGCAAAGACAGAGAACCACATCAGAATTTGCAGATCAAAGGAGAGAGTTACAGAAAGTGTGAATGACCTGAAAACAAAAGGAGAGGAAATACCAAAACTTAACCAGAATTATGACAATGGAGAGCCAAAGACTCAAATTAAGACCAAATCACAAAGAAACAAGAACTCCCCAAGAGGTAGAAGAGGTGAGTTTCCTGAACCAAGGAATCACACGCCAGCAGCAGCAAATATGGAATGTCAAGCTCTAAGAGCTCCTCATTGAACGCTCCGGCAGCTTAGCGGGTTTTTGTGTGTTCTCTTTGCCAGAAGAAATGGGCCTATAAGCAAGCAACCACGTAGAAGGGACCTGCTGTTGGCATTGATCTTGGTACCACCTACTCCTGTGTGGGTGTCTTCCAGCATGGAAAAGTGGAGATCATTGCCACTGATCAGGGAAATCGAACCCCTCTGAGTTACATCGCTTTCACTGATCCCGAACGGCTAATCGGAGATGCTGCAAAAAATCAAGTGGCGATGAACCCCACCAACACAGTTCTCGATGCCAAGTGTCTGATTGGACATAGATTTGATGATGCTGTTGTCCAGTCTGATATGAAGCATTGGCCCTTCATGGTGGTAAATGATGCAGGCAGGCCCAAGGTTCAGGTAGAATACAAAGGAGAGACAAAGAGCTTCTATCCAGAGGAGGTGTCATCTACGGTGCTGACAAAGATGAAGGAAATTGCAGAAGCTTATCTTGGGAAGACTGTTACCAATGCTGTGGTTACTGTGCCAGCTTACTTTAATGACTCTCAGCATCAGGCAACCAAAGATTCTGGAACCATTGCTGGTCTTAATCTACTTAGAATTATCAATGAGCCAACAGGTGCTGCTATTGCCTATGGCTTAGACAAAAAAGGTTGGAGCTGAAAGAAATGTGCTAATTTTTGATTTAGGAGGTGGCACTTCTGATGTGTCAATCCTCACTATTGAAGATGGAGTCTTTGAAGTGAAATCTACAGCTAGAGACACCCACTTAGGGGGAGAAGATTTTGACAACTGAATGGTCAATTATTTTATTGCTGAATTCAAGCGCAAGCATAAGAAGGACATCAGTGAGAACAAGAGAGCTACCCGCCATCTTTGTACTGCATGTGAACAAGCTGAGAGAACCCTCTCTTCCAGCACCCAAGCCAGTATTGAGATTGATTCCCTCTATGAAGGAATCGACTTCTATACCTCCATTACTTGTGCTCGATTTGAAGAGTTGAATGCTGACCTGTTCCGTGGCACTGTGGACCTTGTGGAGAAGGCTCTTTAAGATGCTAAACTTGAAAGTCCCAGATCCATGATATTGTCCTAGTGGCTGGTTCTACTCATATTCCCAGGATTCAGAAACTTCTACAAGACTTCTTCAACAGAAAAGAATTCAATGAGAGCATCAACCCTGACGGGGCTGTTGCGTAAGGTGCAGTTCTTCAGGCTGCCGTTTCTATCTGGAGACAAGTCTGAACATGTTCAAGATTTGCTGCTTTTGGACGTCACTCCTCTTTCTCTTGGTATTGAAACTCCTGGTGGAGTCATGACAGTCCTCATCAAATGTAATACTACCGTTCCTACCAAGCAGACACAGAGCTTCACTGCCCACTCTGACAACCAGCCTGGTGTGCTCATCCAGGTATATGAAGGTGACCAAGGATAACAACCTGCTTGGCAAGATTGAACTCCCAGGCCTACCTCCCGCACCCCATGGTGTTCCTCAGACTGAAGTCACTTTTGATATTGATGCCAATGGCATCCTCAATGTCTCTGCAGTGGACCAAAGTACAGGCGAAGAGAACAAGATTATCATCACTAATGATAAGGGCTGTTTGAGCAAGGAGGACATAGAGCGTATAGTCCAGGAAGCAGAGAAATACAAAGCTGAAGATGAGAAGAAGCAAAGGGACAAGGTGTCCTCCCAGAATTCCCTGGAGTCCTATGCCTTCAATATGAAAGCAACTGTTGAAGATGAGAAACTTCAGGGCAAGATCAAGGATGAAGATAAACAGAAGATACTTGACAAGCGTAATGAAGCCATCAGCTGGCTGGATAAGACTCAGTCTGTGGAGAAGGAAGAATTTGAACATCAGCAGAAAGAGCTGGAGAAAGTCCGCAATCCCATCATCACCACGCTGTATCAGAGTGCAGGTGGCCTGCCTGGAGGCACGGCTGGGGGCTTCCCTGGCGGAGGAGCTCCTCCCTCTGGGGGTGCTTCCTCGGGGCCCATCATTGAAGAGGTTGATTAAGCCAACCCTGAATAGTGAGTTTAACATTCTTCCACAACAGTAATAAAATTGAAGGACCTACATTTGTAGCAAATTCTGTGTCAGTTATTAAAGTTTAACTGCTATCGTAAAGTACTGGGCATTCTCAGTACTTGAACAATGGAACATGTACACAGGGAAAAGATAACATTGCACTTTATAAGCACTGTACTATCACTGGAAATGCAATGTCCTCGATCAAACTATTTAAAATTGGCAAAAAAAAAAATCTAAGAGCTCAAAATCTGCATCAGGACAAAAATATTAGGAAGGCTACACAAGAGGATGGCCGGGAGGGGAGCTGTTTTTGACACAGTGGCAAAGTATGTGGTGGAATGTGCCAGGGTTTTGAAATGACACATGTTCACTTCAATGTCACCTCTGTCATTTACCTCCTGTGTAACCCGGAATAAAGTGGTTAATCTCCTCCCATTGCTTTGCTAGCAAAAGGGAAATTAGATTTTAAAGAGAAAACATAATGTGGTAAACTTCCCTTAGCTAGAAAGCATCATTGCTAGAACTCAAAACCAGACCTGGCTTCCTCCAGAATGGCTGGTCTTCGTTGCGGTATTGTACACCAGATGGGCACTTCAAGGACGAGAGAGCCGGTCATGCCCGTGGTTCCCCACCGGTACCTCAGGATCTCTGTTCTGTTATTAGGAAGCTGAAAACATTGCCTTTGCCTTATTTTCCCACAAGAAAGGCTTTATTGGAAAATAAAACTCCATAAATTCTTTGCTACTGTTTTAAAATAGTCACCAGACTCCATCTTTAGGCAACATAGTTTTTATTACAAGTGCTAGCTGTCCTAGTTATTTTCTTGCAAGCTAATAGATGCACTCCATTAAGGTGTCATACTGAGTGTTACTCGGAGATCTCTTGAGCAGCATCTGTGTCTCAAGCAGGTAGCCACACCCAAGGCCAGCACCGGTCAGCTTCCTTTTCCTGTCACCTCACTCTCAAAGGTGATGGATGCTCCACTATGTCGTTAGAGGACTCACCAAGCCAGAAAGCTTTTATTCTCGTTTTCCCATTTCTCAAACCTGAACCGGTGGAGGCCTGGGGTGAGCAGCCCTGGCTCTTCAACACCAGAGAAGCAGGTCTCCAGGGAAGGTGCAGCCCCCAGGCGCTGCAGAGCCCACAGCCGGCGCAGCCCCACCCGGGGTGGCAGAACCGTGGGCAGCACCGTGAAGAAAGCCTGACTGAGCCTCGGCTCTGACTGGTAAACAGGCTGTGAAAGAGTAAAGTTGTGAGTTTGTCTCCACTAAAGCAAACTTTCTCAGCTGTTTGCTTTGGGCGTTTTCGCTGTGGCTGTATCTGCAGAACAAGAATGGATTTCCTGTCTGTTTCTGCGGCCCCTTCCAGCTGCGCTCAGCTCGCCCTCCACCTCGAGGCTGGAGAACAGGCGTCAGAGGCTTCCGGGTCGGAGCCCTGGGTGCAAAGGGCTTTCCTCCCGCTCCAGCCTTTCTTCCTGTCAGCCTGGCCGGCGGTGAACCTGTAAATTGCTAAAGGAGCGCCTGGGTCCAGGAGGCTCCCGGGAGCACAAGCCTGATGAAAAGCCAGGGCTCCCGAGGAGAAAGTGACAAACAGCCAGGGCGTGGCCAGCCTCTCAGCGCGTGCACTGCAGCGGGCAGAGCAGTTTCCCAGGTAAAGGAGTGACTGCCTCACCGCGCTGGTGTGAGGTTAAAAGAGGTTATACCCGGAAGAGTTGAGCACAGTAATTCACCCAAAGGCAGCAGCCCTAAACCTGCGCTCCGCCAAGGATGGAGCTGTCCCAGGTGCTGGAGTTCAAATGCCTGCCAGGCCAGGCAATTTCTCTAAACGCTGGGTTGCAGGTTTATATTCAGGTTCATTTTTCTTGAGTTCTCTAACTATATCTTTCATTTGTTCTACTTTGAGACAGCCATGAGTGTAAAACTCTCTTTTCTTGTACATGTATGTCTGCGTTCCTGTGAGTGAGTCTGTAATACTGGGGGTTAAATCCAGGGTCTTTGGAACTGTACTACATCCCCAGTCCTAATTATTTATTTATTGTTTTAATTTATTATTTTTTTATTTTTAAGAAAGGGTCTTACTGTCTTGCAAAACTGCTGAATTGCCCAGGCTGGCTCTAACTGATACTCCTGCCTCAGCCTCACAGAGTACTGGGGTTACAGGTGTGCACCACCATGTTCAGCTTTTTATTTTCCTTTTTATTGTGACAAAAAACAGTGCAAATGTGATTGTAAGAGGCCCTACCTTTGTGTCAGGGAGACAAAAGCAGGGGCCTGTAAAAGAAGGTAACTGTCCAGTTGTCACTTAGAGGACCCTGCAGATTCGCAACACTGAATTGTCTGTTTCAAGAAGAGCCAGAAATCTGAATCTTTAGTGAGACTTCTTTGCATTTAAAGCATTGACAACTAATTGAAAAAAATCTGTGCCGGCCAATATAGCATGATACACCAAATATGCCCATGGGAAGAATGCCAGAACTGTCTACCTTACATTGCAATGTACATGATCCCACCTTAGACAGAATCAGCTGACTGATGAGCTTTGAGTTAGAACCTGCAGAACCCACAGGGGGTCAGGAGACATTAAGAATTCTTCTGTGAAAGGGACACTTTGGTGCTCCCAAGATCAGAGGGTTAACAAAGGCCACATGGTCCTATTCTTAGAGAAAACCAGCTGGATTCTACCTGCTTAAAAAGCGGAAGGAAAGATTAAATACAAGGATTTCCTAGGAACAACAGGATTTGAGTCATAACTAAAGGATACTGGAGGGTCTGGGGGAAGGATGGGTTTATGTATTCTCTGTGTGACATTTCCAATTAAATGCAAAATCAACAGAACATCTCTGGCAGGGTTGTAGCAATAGTGAACACACTCACCCCAGTTTGTTAGCATACCAATCCTTCCAAGCCGCAAAAAGGAATATAAATCAACTGTCTTTGCTAACTTTATCAGCATAAACAAAGAGATAAAAATATGGTATAAAATTTTAACTATCTTTCCCCATCCTACCTGCAAATGTGAAATTCCCCTGTGCTTCAATAAAGGAAAAATGCATCCAATGAAGTCTAACAAATGTGCCATCTGTTCACCAAGTGGAGTGGACAGTTTTTACATGTGACACCACTGCCCTCGTGTGGTCAGATGAAATAATGCAGCTGTTTTCCAAGGAGGCTTTAAAGGTTATGGCTTTTTTAAAAAATGCACTTTGCACGAATATAAATCATTTAAAACATGCAGCACTACTTAAAGAAGCATTTATTTTAACTAACACAAGTATAACTTATAATACGACCTTTGTTCAAATAAGATCCTGACCTCTGAGCTTCAGTCATTCATTTTCTCACAGAGAAGAAAACAAGAGAGCAAAAACTGTTCTTAGAAAACACCTGGACAGAAAAGAGATGCAACTGGAAATCCTGGTGACCTCAGGCACTTTTCTGCCATGCATCCTTATCCAACCTCCCTTCATTGCCTTCTTGCAAGAGTCTCGACTGGGACACCTTTTTAGCCCCACTGCTCAGGTGTCCTCCGCAGCTACCCCATGCCACTACTTAGAGGAAAGAAAACCCTGAGCAGGGTGGACAGACAGAATGAGGACAATGTGGCACCTCAAAATACACAAATCAGGGTGCTGTTTTCTCTCCCATACCCCTGACTACACAGTGACCGACTCAGTCAATTTAAAATGGAAGATCTATGGCCATAAAACAAGGTACCGGGCGAATTTAAAATAGAACCTTCTCTAATCTAATTTACCTGTAAAACAGAGATAATTTAATCCATTTAATCCTTATCACTATCCTATGAAGGGTGAAGGTGCCATATGCCTTTCTTCACTTGGGCTTTAAAACTTTCCAAGATGACTTTTATCATAACACTGGAATTTGGATTTAGGCGTGATGGTAAGATTTCAATCTGGTCGGTGTGATTATTCATGTGAACCGCGGTGGGTCACCTGAGTTTATGAGACACAGCACATGAAAGCAAAGTTATCATCCAGAAAGGTCAAAATCAAGCCATTCAGTCACAAAAGAAAGGACCCCTTGCCTGTCCTCAAGGGGAAGCTGGCATCGCTGCTAGGTCTGTGCCACTGTGAGCAGTGTTAGGGACACTGCTCGAGTGGTACATAGTGAGCAGACAGACACACAGACACAAAGCCTCTGTGAGGACCACAGGCCACTGCAGCGAGAGCCTCCCCTGACTGTTAGCACCGCCTCAGCCCCGACACAACAATGAGCGGAGCCTACTGCCCACCTGGTGGAGAAAGGATAGGATAACTGGTGTTTGTTTTACTCATATCTAGCCCGTGTGCTGTTCTGTGTCAGAATTTACATCAGAGATGGATATTCAGTAAGAAGACACCACAGAATATCGGAAAACAAGCCTGGGCACTGAGCTTTGCCTAAACGGAGCCTCCGCCTCCACCCCTGTGAGCTGTGTCATCTCAGCAGATCAATTGATGCCTGCAGACCTCACCCAGAGAATGGAGCTCAGACTCTCTGGTTTCTGGAGTTGGCGTGAGAAAGAGCACACCGCAGGTCAAGATGTGAACACGGCCCCTGGCCCATCACACGTGCCGGAGAGCACTAAGAGGGCTGGCGTGGAAAGCACAGGTCTGTGGTGAAGGCCGGGTCACTGTCGGCCCCATGAGCAGATGCAGGAAAGCGTCACTCTGCAATTCAGACTTTGAGATTATGAGGGATGCAAACTATGGCATCGAGACCAAGGGAGGACTGGGAGTCAGGGGGCCCGGCCAGCATGGCCCATAGCTGTTTGTTGAACATTTAGTTCTTCCCTTGTGACCGGTCAGGGGTCATTATCAGTCATTTCCTCTCCCTTCTGAGCCATCCCAGAGGCTGGCCGGACTAGGGTTAGCGGTGAAGTGACGGCTCCTGACTAGAAGGTTTTCACATGGCCACATTTCCCTGGCAGCTGCTCTCATCCTGTCCCACCTCAGTGGCTGGTCCTGCCCTGGAGTGTTCCAGTGTGGTCCCTAAGGCTGCCGGACAGCCAGTCCACAGGCTGCTTTACATCTTCAAAATGCTGGGCAGCTGGGTTAAGCTCCCAGACCCCAGCCTGCGGTCAACACAGTGTCCACTCACCACTCAGCACCCAGGGCCTGGCTTAGCCCAGTTCCTGCAGGAATCCTTGCCCTTGATCCCACATCACCACTTCTAGAAGCTTCCACCCCAATCACTCTGTATAGATTTTCTAATCTTTTCAATCACTCTACTTCCACTTTTTTTAAACTAGTAAAATGTAGCCCCTTTGATTTGCCTTGATTGTATCATTTTCCACTATAAAAACTAAAATTGGTTAAGGCCTAGGTTTCAAGCTGGAGGGATTTTTCTCCACATATATTTATTGTGATATAATTTGCATACTCTTAAATTCATTATTTTACTGAGTACAATCATCACCACAGTCTTCTAATTTTAGACTACTTTCTTCAGTCTTAAAAGAAGCTCCTATCTGATCACATCATAGTCCCACTCCCAGAATGTTGGACATTTTATATAAATGGACTCGTAAACTGGGTCTGCTTTCACATCAGGTCAAGCTGAGTTCTTCTGGGACATCGCCTTGCACAGCACAAGGCCAGGTTCCCTCTGTTCTCACTCCCCTGCCTGCTAGAGAAAATGGACCCATTGCTCGCCAGTTCCCCAAGCACTGTTCACAAGGTGCTGAGCTCGGCCTGGGGAGACGCTGCTCAGCAAAACCAGACACAGTTCCTGTCCTCACAGTATTACATGAATATTCATTTCCCCAGGACAGATTTCAAGTTATTGATGTGGTACGTAACAAAGAAGAAAGACAAAAGTCTTGATGGTGATCTAAGAAAGAGGAATGCACTTTACAGAATTTGACTGTTGCTAAGAGAGTTAGCATCCTGAAAACAGACTTTGTGCTGAAAATGAAAATACTTTTTTTCCCCTCCTAAAACTGAAGCCTCAGTATACAGAGCAGTTCCGATCAAAATCTCACGTGTCATTTTTAGAGAAACTGACAAGCTAACCCTACAATTTAGAAAGAAATGCAAGGGTGAGGCTATGCCTCAATGGCACGGTGCCTGCTAAGCAAGCCGACATTATGAGTTTGATTCCCAGGACACACACAAAAAGGAAGGCATCCCCAAGAGCTAAGACAATTTTGACCAAGAGAAAAGATAGAGAACTCAAAAATCCCAATTTCCAAGTTGACTACAAAGTTACAGCAGTGACACATGCATATTCAACGATGCTAGCAGCACAATTCCTAACAGTTAAATTTTTCAAGTGGTGTGTATGTCATCAACAGATAGAAAATGTGGTATTTATGCATAATGGAGAACTACTCTGCCATAAAGAAGGATAAATTTGAGACATTTGTGGGGAAATGGATGCACCTTGTGACCATAATCTTAAGTGAATTAAATCAGACATGCAAGCTTGAATATTGCATGGATTTTTTTATATGAAAAAATCCAAACCATAAATAAAAGCACAAAATAAAATATAAGTAATAAGAAACATAGAGATAGAACTTTTTCAGAAGGGAAAGGAACTAAAAGATGGAGGGAATAGAAGGAAAAGGGGATAAAAGAAAGAATGAAGGTATGATATGTACCAACTCCCCACAATGAAGGTGATTTTTTTTTACTGCAAATATGCTACTGTTAATAATAATAATAATAGAAAGACAGTGATGGCACCATAAACACAGGCTTATACATCAATGAGACAGAATTAAGACTCTGAAAATCAACCGATTTTCAACAAACATGTCAGGATAATTCAATGAGGAAAAATTGTTTTTTTTTTTTAGCAAATAAGGCAAACTGGATATCCACTTGCAAAAATTAACTCAAACTAGATCTTTAAGTGAAAGATTAAAACTATAAGATACTTAGACGAAAACACAAAAATCTTTGTGACCTTGCATCAAGCAATTGTTTCTGAGATAAAATATCAAAAAGGCAACAAAACAAAATAGACGAATTTGGCTAAGGCAGGAAGAGAGAAGAAAGGTCCACCTCCACTTGCTTGCTTTTCCTGTCGCTGTCACTAGAGCAATTGCACTGGGCCCTTGGACCATGGGTGGTTCTTATCCCAATCTCAAGCTTCTTTCATATCTCCAGAACCATTCCACGGTGCTCTGAGCTCTTTGGACTAGCACCTGCAAAAGCCAAGCAATGCTCCCTCCCAAGCCATCTGCCCTCCTCAGAAGCATGGGGAGGTCCCAGTCACATCTCTGTTCCTTGTTCCTGAGTGAGGAATGCTGTCCACAGTAATTGTGCTCCCTCAGGATTCCCTTCTGGTTCTTTCAGCAATCTAATCTTGTAAACATTTCTCCATGGTAAATGTCCTATGCAGAAATATTCCATGTGGTTTCCTCTTACTTAACTCCATCCAACTAATAAAGCCCATCATATATACACATGTTGTTCTTCTAAATTTAAAACTCATATGGCAGTTTTACCTACTAAATTAATCATTTTCTAGTTGCTGGACATAATATACGACACCTACAACTCAAAGGAAACTAGGTATGGTTTGGCTTAAGGTTCCAGAGGATGCAGTCTGTGGTAAGTTGACTCCAAGACAGAAACAACATGGTGGAAGGGTGTGGCAAAGGAAAGCTGCTCACCTTGTGGCAACCAGGAAGTAGAATGAGAAGAGAAAAGCCAAGAATGGGGGATACAGCCTCCAAAGGCACATCCCCAGTGACATACCTCTTCCAACCTGGCCCCATCTCCTAATAGCACATTTAGCTGTATCAGTAGATTGATGCACACTGATTTCTATAGTATCTCCATGATCCAATCACCTTTTAAAATCCCCATGTGAGGGTTTAAGGGAAATCCTACATCTAAACCATAACTCCTAGCATTTTCCTTCATACAATGAGATACTGCACCATGGCATAAACTGCTTTACATTTTAGGCACATTTCCCAATGTATTTCTACACTATTTTGTACACAGCTAATATATCTATGGTAACTGGATCCATTCCATCTTCTTACATGATCTTGTTCATTGCTCTAAATTTGTCTGAAGTGCATGGGTCTTTTGAGAAATTTTGACTTCTCTGAATTTTAATTAAAGTCATTTATTTCTTGAGCACCTACTCTCTGAAGACACTCTATTGAATGTTCAGAGAATACAATAAGTTAGACATTCTTGAAGAGGAGGGGCTTGAATTTAGTGGGGATGGATGAGACACTTCCAAGACTGCACAACTGGATTTTCTTATATATTTTTAATTTTAAATAATCTGTCATTTTCCTCAAATATATATTAATGCTAATCTTTTTTTTTATTTTTTAAGACAAGGTCACAATAAACACAGATATCTCACTTTATCCTGTTGCTCATGTGCCTCACAAAAAGAATTCTATTCATAGTTCATAGTGGCTTTGGCATAGAAAAAAATTCATAGAGCACATCTAAGTTTAATTCCTTTCCAAATCAAATAGTTACAGTTCCAAAGAGATATAAAATGTATGAAGTTGGAAAACAAATTGTAATACAATTATATCCAATATTATACTGGCATTCAGAGAATTATCTGAACTAAATTCAACTTTGACTATATTGGAACATCAATATTCCAATTGATTGGAACACCAAAAGACATTCTCTTTTTTTTCCCAAAAGACATTTTCTTAGACATCCTAAACAATGTCATTTTCCTTTATAAATATTTTACTCAAGGATAAGATACTGATCCTACATTGCATTTACAATCAGGAGAAGCCCAGAATAATTTAATCAAGACATTCCCTTTAAATAAGTTCTCTTTATAAATCCATAATATAGTCAAAGAGGTGAGGGGAAGACAGTGATTAATGCATGCATTGGATATCACAGAATGTTGCTAGACCAGCAGCTCATTACTCTGGGATGTGAACATGAAAGAAAAAAAAAAAGAGGTCAACTTGTACTACACCTTTAACAGATTTCAAGGCAACAAAAAGTTTTTGAGAAAGAGAAAAGGTGATTCTATCCAAACGGGTTCCACCTAATAATAGTAAGAGAAATGACAGAATTCAAAATCACCATTTCTCAACCTATAACAAAATAACCAGTCCAGGCAATGCCCTTTGGTTTAGTTTGTTGGCACTGCTATAGCAAAGTACTTCAAACAGGGAGGCTAAAACAACAAAAATTGACTCTCTCCCAGTTCCGAAAGCAGAAAGGCTGCCAGCAAGGTGTTTGCAGGGTCATGTTCGCACTGGACTCTAGATGGAGTCCTTCCTTGCCTCTTTCTCCCTTCTGGTGGTGGTTTCTATCAGTCTTGGGGTACACTGGCTTTCAATTACATTGCTTCAAAATCTGCTCCTGTCACCACATGGCTCTCCCTGTGTGTCTTTGGTTTCACACGACATTTTCTCACTATAAAGACACCAGTCATACTAAATTTATATCCATCCTAATGATCTCATCTGAACTTGAATACATCTGCAAAGACCTCATTTCCAAATAAAAGTGAAGTCTCAGACAATAGCATTCAGAATTTCAACCTTTTGTGGGGAGGGCAGGATTTATAGCAATCATCAATAGATAACGAAAAGATAAAATGTTCATGGGAAAGGATAAGTTTATCACCACCTGAATCCTCACAGATATTAGAATCACTAGGAGCTAAACAACAGTGCTCACTTCAGCAGCACATATACTAAAATTAGAAGCAAACAACATTATGTAGCACATGAAGCAGTGAAACGTAAGCTGCCTGGCACCACTATAACTTGTTCTTCAAAAACAGATGAAGGAACTGATATGAAGCCCCTGTGTCCTCACTCAAACAGAATACTGGGAACAGACAGATATAAACGCTTGCACCGTCAGGAGCACGAGCCCACTCCAGAATGTGGAACTCTGTGGGACAACAACCCTGTCTCTTCGGCAAGCAAAGATGGAAGGGAAAGGGAAAAGGAAGTGTTGCAAAAGATAAAAAAAAGAAAGCAAGGAAAATTTGATGTAAGAACCAAACAACAATAAGCAGACCCAATTTTGAAATCAAGTCAGTGAAGACAATATGGTTTGGAGTAAACAATTTATAATCAAGCAGTTGCAAAATGCATTGGCACTAAGGGTATTTTTTTACTTACATATTCTTACTTTGAAAAAATGTCCCTCTTTGAGATTCTGAAGTACTTAGTGATTTATGGACAGATTAAGAATCTTTTATTTTTAAAAACTTCACACAATGAGCATTCTTTGTTGAACGAGTGAAGAAATGACTGAATGAGGCTGCTATGGGCCCCACCCAGGGATTGGATCACTCCACATTGGCTGTCAGAAGACCATACCCAAGAGAGGCCTATGGTTTCTTTTTACAAAAATCAAGATTTAAGAAATAGTCTCAATTCCTGAAGCTGTTCTGTACTCACATATTAAACCGGAGCAACAAGGCTAGGGGCAGTCGTTTCCCAAGAACCTACTAGGTGGCAGGCCCCTGGAGTGGCACAATGGGACTGTTGTCTCAGTAGATCCTTAAATCATTCAGCTGAGACATTTTTAAAGTGAATAGATTGTGCCCAGGAGAGATGAAATGACATGAGCAGGGTCATAAGGATGGTACAAGCAGAGTCATTATTTGAACAGAAATCTGCCTCCCTCCACTGAAAGATGGAGCAGAAAGATAAATTGGCAGGGGGCCTGCTGAAGCAATGGCAGAATAAAAACATAACACAAAGTGTCAGAACACTTTCAGTAAAATTTGGCTGTTATAGCACACATATTATATCTTATTATCTCCTCCTCCAAACTCTCAGTATCCCTAGAAGAGAGATTCTAAAGGAAAAAAGACATAAATCCCCAGGAACAAAGAACAGAAAAGAAAAAGAAAATGAAGCCATAGACTGAAAAACCAATTAAGGGGTAACTGCTCCAGCAAACCTGGGAAAACGTAATGCTAAGCTGGTAGGAGGGAGATACGAGAGGCCAGGAAACTATGGCACTAGCTATTTTAGGGAAAGTCACATAAAAACAGGACCAAAAAAAATAGAAAATTAATAGAGCCTGTATTGTAATCAGAGTTGCAGTGTCTGCTCTCCACCCTGAACGCAAAGCTAGTGGGAGGAAGAGTCCCAGGCAAGATTCTCTGGCAAAAATAGGGAAATTGAGAGAAAGTTTACAAACATGTGAAATTCCAGCCTTCTTCCTCCAGCTCAGTTGGAATGTTGACATCCTAAATTATGTTTTCTTGGCAGAAAATGGCAAAAGATCCTCGAGGGAATCTGACCAGCCCAAGGAAGAATCTTCGACTATTGATACCTGGGGTAGCCTAATGAGAGAGCTGGTGAAGCGACTCTGTAGGGATGATTACAGCTGACAGTTCCTACTCTCTGTTTCGTGTGGGTGTGTGGGTGCGTGTGTGTACGCGCACATGTGTACATATGCGCTCCACCCTTAAAAATCAACAGACTTGTAAGATTCCAACTATATAACATTCTTGAAAGTCAAAACCATGAAGATCAATGGTAAAAAGATCAATGGTCACCAGGGGTTAGAAGGGAGACAGTAGTGAACTGAATATAGAGGATTTTTCAGTCAGTGAAACCATTCTTTATACTGTGTTGGTGGATACAGGTCATTATATCTTTGTCAAAACTCATAGAATGTACAATACCAAGAGTGAAGCTTATGTACACTAAGGATCTAAGTGCTAATGATCTACCTATGTACATTCATCAAGTGTAGCAAATGTACCACTCTGTCAGTAGAAAGGCAGCCTGTGTGTGAGGATTCCATTGTGCACAAATAACACATTTTTTATCCATTCATCTGTTGATGGACTTATAGGCCACTTCTAAGATTTAACTACTGTGTTATGAATTGTGCTGTTATAAACATGGATATGTGTGCATCGCTGCAATATGACATCTTTTGTTCTTTTGGGAAGATACCTAAAAAAGGAGAATACCTGGACCAAATGGAGTTTCTAGTTTTAGCCCTTTGAAGAATCATCATATGGATTTGTATATTTGTTGTACTAGTTTACATTCCTATCCACAATACAGACATAAACACACATAAAGCCTCTCCAGTGTTTGCTATTGTTTGATTTCTTGATGACAGCCATTACTTCTGCAGTAAGATAGAATGTCAATGTTGTTTTAATTTACATTTCTCTAATAGCCAGAGATCTTGAAAATTTTTTTTCTCTATGGTTTACTTTTCCTTTTGCTGTTGTTTTCTACAATATGTATCCATGAGTTTTCCTTCTTTAAAAATTAAGAAAAAGGATAAACTTTTTATCTCCTAGACATGCTAGTTTCATCTGTCCCCAAAACCGACTTGATATAATGTTCAATTTTAGATGAGAGTCCTATAATTGAACCAACAGGCTTGATTTTACTGACAGTCACACCACTTATTTACAAACAGCATAGCTGTTCCCATAAGAGGTCTGAAAAACTTGACATTTATAAAGTAAAAGTATCTATAATACATATATTATGTATGCATTATATATATATATGGATTTGCTGATATTTTCTCAAAGAACACAAGGAAGACAGCATAAATCCTTAACAAAACTTGTCACTTGATATCCACTAAATCAGGAGTTCAGAAACATGTGTTTAGCTTGGTAGAGTATTAACAGAAAATGAACAGAAGTTTAGTTGCTAATAAACATATTTTCTGCTTACCCTACTCAAGGAAGCATTTGGGAAGCTTCGAGCTCAGCCTCCCCTGAGGAAACCCCACAGGCTTGTACCTGACCCCCACTCACGGAGCTGAAGAGCATTACAGCCCTGCTCGGGAACCCTGTATCCTACGTTAGCATGGAGGGCCAAGTCTCAGGCTCTGTCTGTCAGAACTGCTGACAGGTCTCATTTCAATTAATCGTTTCCTTTCCTATCAGCTTAAAAGACAGACCCTAGAAAGTTTTTCACACATGGGACAACCTCTCTGAGATCCTACATAATACCCCTCAGAATTTATCCAGTCAGTTGTTTTTTTTTTTTTTAACTCACAAGAATGTAACCATGCCCTCCTAAGGAAACAGATTCTACAAGGCTCAGAGAAAACCAGGTTTGAACTCACACTACCTAGCTTCCCTATACCTAAAGACAGAGGTAAGAAGATATTTTTATGCAATGTGGAAACATTCAAAATGTGATAATTGTCACTTTATTTTGTTTTTAGTGTTTTTCTGAGGAATGTTTATATAAGAGTCTAAATAACTTCTGCGGATTATGAAATAAAAATGTAGTGCAATGAAAATATGCAAAATCCATATGGGTCTACTACAAGCTAATCCAAGATGTGACTGTCACTCTTTAAACTTGCATAGGTTTGAATTACAGAAAAATGATGAGAAAATTCTTTGTGGTTCTTAGAAACGTAATGGATCACAGAGATTTTTAACTTCAGCACTAACAGAAAAGAACTTGGATTGGAAAGCAAAATGCTTCACTGCTCTCTTAAATGACCCAAAAGTCACTCTAAAATTTACTTCTGAAAAAATGTCAGTCTTCTATTGACCTCATGGGAGCCAGATTTCAAGTTAATTAGCAGCTCATCTATGAACAGACATCTGAAGGCCCAGTGAGGTATCATAACTACCTCTTGGATGGGTTTCCCTTCATCTGTTGTCTCACAGAGCAGATACTATTGGGATCTGTCGCTTGCTCTTGAAATACAAAGGTCCAATGCCTCCTGAAGGGCAGGCTTTTGTTGGCCTCTTTTTTTGATCTGTTTGACCCCAGAAATACACAATAAAAAGCATTCTGCTCAATTTGAAAAGAGAAACGAGACCCCTAACACTGCCATAATCATATAAATGCATCCTTGAAAGAAAGAAAACAGAAAAACCTCAAAACCAAATAGGTACCATGTCAAAGGCAAGACCACTGTAAATAAAATTATTTGCTTTAGAAAATAATCCAGTTCTCCACTCAATTTAAAAATTATCATGCAGTCAAGGATAGACTCCTGCTGCATGGTAGATAAGAGAGGAACCAGGAGGACCACTTGTGCCTGATCACGAAGTATTTATGTAGAGGACAAAGTCCTTGAGTCCCTCTTCTTGAAGTACCATGTGTGACCTTAGCCTACTTGCTTTCTTCTTCTTTTTTTAATAATTTTTTTGGGGGGGGCTGGAGATTTAGCTCAGCAGCACAAGCACCTGCCTGGCAAGCACAAGGTCACGAGTTCAATTCCTGATACCAAAAAAATCATATAATTTTTTTTATTTTATAGAGAATAAAACAGAATAAAGTCAATCACAACAAAACAGTGTGATACAGGATTTCAAAACAAGATAATAGGAAATCAACAATGGCTACCATAATTTAAAGAGTGACAGTCATATCTTGGATTAGCTTGTGTAGACCCATACGCCTTTTGTTGTCTTCAAAATAGCTGCCCGTTAGCCTACTTTCTTGACTGGACAATTATAGAGTTTGTAATATAACAAATGTGCCTTCAATTAAGACCCCTAAGTCTAGACTGATTTAAGTGATTCTTACCTCTGCTTGTTATTATATATTCATTTTTCCTTGGCTACCCATGGGCTTCTTTAGAATAAAGCCCATGGGAGACAGGATTGATGAGTCAAGGCACCATAATTTCTTTAGTATATTTTGAATAAATAAATTAACTAATGAGATACAGGGCATTGAGACTGTTGCATTTGCTTTCAGCAGGCCTCTAAGCACGAAATGAAAACGTAAGTGGTCTGGAGGGAGTAAATGGCGCATCTTCTCTAACCGGAACATTATTCCTTGATTGTTAGGCAAGAGATAGAACAATCCATTTGGTATAAAATAAAGAAGTCTTGTTGGAAATCATCAAAGGGTATACAGCCTACTATTTATGACTACTTACATAAACCATAATATCAAGGCAATAGGAAATGATAAAACTATTTTTTAAAATCCTATCAGAAAATATATTTTATGGCCAGGTGTGGTGGCTCACGCCTGTAATCCCAGCACTCGGGAGGCTGAGGCAGGAGGATCGTTGTGAGTTCGAGACCAGCCTGGGCTACAAAGTGAGCTCAAGGCCAGCCTGAACTGCACAGCAACACCCTGTCTCAAAAAGACAAAAAAGAAAAAAGAAAATATACTTTGCTGGAAAATGATAACTATATATCAGGTCAAAACTTGCAGTTAGCAAATGCAGAGCATGGCTTCAATTATTTAATAATCAGAAATTCTTCACCAATATAAACTGAGTAATCATTATCAGATAAATTCAGTCTGATTATATACCTTTATATTTATTGCTAATTTCAGAAGTGTCCTTATGGGATATGTGTTAATTTCATCTTTACAAAGAAGTTCAATAGAACTCAAGAAAAATAAACTTTTGCTGGATTCTGCAGCTCACAACTAGACCACATTTAACTACCCTGGTCACATCCTACGCTCTTTGGAGATAAACTGGCTTAATGAAAACAATTTTCTTTTTAGAAATCAAATTTATAAGGGTTCAGTCCCCAGTACCACAAAAGAAAATGAACAAAAGCAAGTTTACCACTCAGTGTAGTCCATTAAGGTCCTTATGACTTGATCAACTGCAGCATGGCTGTTCCAACCACCCAGTAACCTGAGCCTTTCCTCTCCCTCTGGGTCCCTTTTCTCTCATACTTACATTCGAGCGTCCTTGAGGCTAAAAGAATTTGTGCAGCATTAATCCTGTGTCCCTTGCAGGTGTGAAAGGCTCCTGTGACAGGTAAGATCAAGGCTCTGCTGGGATCTCATAGCTACCCAGAAACTGAAAAGCTACTGAAAACAAAACTTCTCTTTGCAATTTATTAATGTCTATGTGTCTATGAGTCGCCTCAAGGAAAATATAGTAATCTCAAAATTCAATGCACTGAATAGGGTGGGAAAGAAGCTGACAGAGGATTCCTCTAAATAAATGAAACTTATCTAAGGCTCTGGTAACATGAGTTTCGAAGACCTTGCTCCTAAGATTCTACTTTGGTGGGTCATATTTTTTTTTTATCTTCCCTGTGTCCATGGTAACTGCATCACCCCCTACCTCAGGTCAAGGCAGTCACAGACCCAGCAGTTTTTTCTGGCAGTCAGAACAATGGTAAACCATCACTAACCTGCACAAGGAACAGCTTTCAAGGCAACTCTGCTACATGTGATGCACAGACCACATTCTCAGGCTAGTTTCAAACTTAGAGTAGTTACACGGTGAAGGTGGTGAGTTCCTAGATTTATCCCATCTCTGACTGAACGGAAGTCAGGTTTGCCCCAAGCTAGTTGTAAAAAGGCTGAACTGATAAAATAGCTTTTCTCAGCATTTGAGATGTGAATCCCAATTTCTGCTTTCAGGAAGGTGCTTGCTATCTCACCCGGGAAATTTAGGCAGCGTTGTTTTGCCTTTATAGTTTATTTTGCTCAGTAATTATTCACAAAGTGTTTTTATGGGGTCTATTTGTTCTCCCCAGCTTGATTGTAAACTCCTGGAGTAACTGGAAGGCTTTTTAGAATTAAAAGAACACACAGAAGAGAGAAATCATGCTTAGCACAGCATGGCTTACAGAAGAGCATCCAAGGTCACAGGTGCGTGCTTTCTGCTACCTCACTCAGCTCCAAATCTGGAGAGTGACTTCCCCCAAGTTGGAGACCAGAAGTAGGAATCTGAGGCAGAGGATATTAGTCTTTTAAAGAATGAAAAGCTTATACAAATTGAGTATCCCTTATCCAAAATGCTTAGGGCCAGAAGTGTTTCAAATTTTGGATATTTGCATATACAGAATGAGGTATCTTGGGGATAAGATTCAATTCTAAACACAAAATTCATTTGTCTTTCACACACACATTACGCACATGACCTGAAGGTGTTTTACACAAAGTGGCTGTATTTTGACTGCAACCTCTCCCATGAGGTCAAGTGTAGAATATTCCACCTGAGGCGTCATATCAGCATTCAGAAAGTTTCAGATTCTAGAGCACTTCAGGTTTCAGATTGGGGATGCTCAACCTGTATTTTATAATCAAGGGAAGTACTCTTTTAATGCAGTGTTTCTCCAAATGCTGTAACAAGCATAATTTAGAAAGGAAGTGACCTAGTCAAAAATAAAAATTCTCAGACCTCTTCTACACCTACTGACACAAACTCTGGGGCTGAACCCAGTTGTGTGAATGAGTTTTCCAGGTGATTTCTATGCAGGCTAATGTTTAAGAATTAGATTGGATGTGACTGTGGAATATGCCGTATTATTTTATAAACTGAATGCAAAACAAAACTTACGTGGATGACTGAAAATAGTAAAGTTATCATGTAATAAAACTGCATGATCTACTAGCTAGAAAGGAAGACACTAACTGTAAAACGTCAGGTCTTCATGAACTAGGAAAATGTTCCCTCTGTACTTTGTATAAAATTAAAAAGAAATACTGCTCAAAAACTAACAAAACATTTCTGTTGCATTTTACTGTGTTCTGTCTCATTTGCTTTCATGGAATCTTCTCATTTCCCTGAGATGAAAACTAAGTGTTATTGTCTTTCTGTTTTACAGCTAGAGACACTAAGTTCAGAGCTGATCTGGGGCAAGTCATATGGGTGCCAAAATCTATCTACATTCTGTACCCTCTTCCACCACCAAGCAACATTGTCCTTTTTTATTAAAACAAATTAGCCAAACATGGTGGTGCATGCCTGTAGTCCCAGCATTCAGGAAGCAGAGGCAAGAGGACTGCCACTTCACATCCTGAACTACATAGAAAGGCTGTCTCAGAACAAACAAATAACAAACAATTCCTCTTCCTTCATCCTGCTTTGCAAAGACTTGGAAGTCAACATTATCTTCCAGAGTTCCTTGCTACTTTGTTTGTTGTCTGCAGCCCTTTTTTTTCCACTCACAAATTAACAGTGTATCCTCAAATTAACCAGATGGATGGGTACACTTGGTTAATTAAAGTGGTAAGAGGAATAAATAGATGGAAGAGCAGAGAAGCCAGAGTGCTCATGGCTGCCCAGACGTAATTATGAAAGGAGGAGTCTGCAGGCTTTACTGGCAAATTGCTAAGGAAAAGGCCCAGCCAACTGATTTTCTCAATTGCTAGATTATGAGAAGCAACCGATGCCACATTAGAAGAACACTGATACCCACTACTGAGAGGGCACACTGCTCTTCTAAAATGCTCATCAGTTACATCAATATTTTTCTGAGTTTGCCCATGGGTCACCTGTCTCAGAATTATCTGGATGTTTATCAAAAAAAAAAAAATGCGGACTTCTGAAACTCTAAGACCCACTCATGAGTTTTTTCTTGTTTAACTAGAAATCAGGAATCTGCACTATTTAATAACCTCCCTCTAAAACTGAACTGCTGGCTTGTGGTTCTTAGGCAAGAATTTCTGAAATCATCCGAAAACAACAGCACAAGTCCATACTGTATGAACAGTGGTGATGGTGCTGTCTTTGGCTACCAAAATATTCATCAAAATAAATCTCCAAAAAAACTCTCTAGCCAGCTCACCCAGACAAAGCAAAGATTCAATGCCAGTAGTCAAGGAGGTTTTGTATCAGAACCCTCCTGAGATACTTGTTTGGAAATGAAAATTCTCAGCTCCATCCTACTAAGGAGCCAACTCCAGGCAGGGAAAGGGTCCCTTACAGATGAACCTGATGTGTGCTGAAATTTGAGGACCACTGCCCTAGAACTGTGTTGCCCAAAATTTATTGTGAATTTAATTTGCTGTGGGATTTTGTTAAAATGTAAATTATTTGTAAGTTTAGGCACTAATAATGTCCCAAGTGATAATCATGCCGCTGATTCACAGAACAACTTTGAGTAGCAAAACTCATTATTTTCCAACATAATGTCATGAAAGGAAATTCATATTTTTAAAAAAGAATCAGAAACAGGTTGCTAAGCCTGTGCTGAAGTGGTGGATTAATCAGCATATTGTGGGCATAAGAAGTACCTTCTAAAATACCCTTAGCTGCCGTTGAGTTTTAAATAAGCATTAAGGATGTGTTTGTACAAATTGGTTCATATTCCATCTTCTAAAACCCTGATAAGTAAAGTCATAAATAGATATTTGCTTGAGAAAGGAAACCAAACATGACTTTACAGGGATCGAACTTTTACCTAATGTTCAAACATGTCACCAGTCAGCTTACAGGCGTTGATAAGTTGCCCTGAACTGTCTATTGAGGAGCTATGCGGTGGGCAAACAGTTCAAGTATAGAAGTTGGGGATCCTCCTTCTACTCCCACCTCTACCACATGAACTGTAAGACCTTGAGCATGGCTCATTTCATTCTGATTTCCTCATTTCTTTAGTGACGGTCTTTGCCTACCATTAAAGACTTCTATGATCTACAGTGTGGTTGATTGATTGTTTCAATTTGAAACATTTAGAAGCTTAACTAAATGGGTCTAGCAACTCTACACCCTAGGTATAGAAGACTTACCATAGGGTGGCTCATCACGTGGACGGTATAAAAGGGAAGGAGGGAAGATGAATGCATTCCATTCTTTGGAGAAGCTCATCTACTTCTTTGGTTTGGACGTCGTCTACCGGCTTCCAGTGTAGACTTTTCAGCTTTCCGGCATAGACTCTTCAGCCTTCCATTGCAGACACTTTGGCCTTCTGCTGCAGACCCATCAGCCTGCAGGTGCAGACTTGCACAGGACACTGGGGTGAGCTCCAGACCCTGGATTGCACCGTTCGGCCTGCAGTGTGCAGACGCCCTCTGCACGCTCCTCATCCAGCTCTGGGCTGAGCATCCTAAGCCAATCTTATCATTTCTTATAACTTGTATATTTCATGTTATATCTGTTTTCTCTATAGTAAAACCCTAATATAGACCCATTCAGTCCTTGTTATTCTCATACTTGCTGAATTATTTCTGGGGCCTGAAGACTGCCAGTCCTACCTTTTATACATATTTAGGAGTTCAGCAAAAACTAAGGGTTTTGTTCCTTTAAGTCAAGTTCTAATGCTGAAGCGGGGATCACGAGCCTGGGTAACATGTGTTTGACTTCAGGTGCCACATGTTTCCTAAGCTTGTGCTTTTCACCTTTATTTTGATATGTTTTAAATTATTCATCCTTGATGTTCCATCTCACTAAAATTACTAATTTGAAATATGGTCACATACAGGATTAGTTTGCCCGGCTGTCAAGAGTTTACTAAGTAGCTGTGTCTGCTGAGATGAGGTAGGTATAAATTAAAGAGTGAGGATTTACTTATAATAGAGACCTACCAGAATCATTTGTGCAATAAAGACTTTGAATAGCTAGTAGGTTTATAGAATTTCTCTAGTGTAATTAGGAGAGGCATTGTTGTGTAATGAAGAAAATTAATTAGAACTAAATGTTTAGGGAATGTGTGGTTAGGTAACCAAAGGCATATTTGCAGCCTAATTGTTTTTTGGCAGCTGGAGGCATTTTATACCCTTCCAGGATGTTTAGTTAATGGATATTTTAACATGCCCTACTGTTTGCTTTTCCTTAAATTTAAACTACTTCACTACAGAAAAACTGTTTATTAAAGGTTCAAACCAAGAATAGATACCATTGGGAGAAAAATGTGTCAGCTATTTGGTTTATTTGATCATACTATCTATCAAATGTTAATTATTTTTAGACATCCAAATTGAGGCTAATTGGCATGCCCTCCTGCACCATGTAATTATCAAGTTCTAGTGTATGTTTTTAAGACAAAAACACATTTTCTCATATTTTGTCATTATTTCTCCTAATCTGTGGTCAATTCTCAAGTATTCTGCCTCAGGTCTTTTCTGGAATAAGGTAGCCTTTTTGAAAATATGGAAAATAAGAAGAATCACTTATCCAGAGGGCTGATTGTTATTAAAATATACATAAAGTTGGGCATGCAATGATTATCACTGTGATGGTTAACATAAACAAATGTTGAGTTTGTACTTCCACCATGCAGCTAACATTTATTAATTGGAATTCTACTGTAAGAAAGAGCTATCCTGCCTCTCTGATTTGCTTTGATTTATTTATTTTGGTCAGTATGGACTCATAAATATTTGTTCTAACAACTGTAATCCATCGCTATCATTTTTTTGACTTTTTTTTTTTTTGCCATTGGGACATTTTTCAAGTTAGTTCCTAGTGTCCTCTGATACACTCCCATGATTTTCTGAGCACATTCTCATTTTCTCACATCTTCACTTACCTTGTACTTCCATCCCTGGAATGAGCCATTTCTCCAAGGAGAATTTTTTTTTTTTTGCTATGAATTTTATTTATCTTTATTCTGGAAGTTTTATGTTTATACTGAAAACCAGACAGCATAAGAGAAACAGACATTAATCCATTGAATCTTTGCATAAACAATTTCAGTGTTTATTTATGATCTTCAAAATATCTCACATAAAACTGCTTATAAATTATGCTTTAAACTACATTGATGCTTTAAAAAAAACAAGCCCAACAATACAAAAACAAAGCTTCTTCTGTTTCAGAAGAAATGTTTTACTGTGAAGTTATATTTTTAACATTTTGGGGTCAAAGCGCCTGCCTGGCAAGCACAAGGTCATGAGTTCGATCCCCGGTACTGCAAAAAAAAAAAAAAAGAAAGAAAAACATTTTGAGGGTCAGTTGTAGGTGAACTGGGATAGTTGCTTTTGTCTTGCTCAATAGTCCCCAGATGGTGTTTCTCCTGTGGAACAAGACCAAAGTCTGTATGGGAGGAGCCTTGAAAGGCCTTCTTTTTTCCCTGTGTGTCATGTGATTTCTGCTGATTCCTTGCACACTTTCTCATACCAATAGCCACAAAGGTCATGGTTTTTCTGTTGTTTTTTTTTTGTTTTGTTTTGTTTTGGTGCCGGGGATCAAACTCACGACCTTGCATTTGCCAAGCAGGCACTTACGCCACTGCGCTAAACTCCCAGTCCTTTTCAATTTTAGGTGGCCACACTGAGGACAAACATCTCTATTCTTGACTTTAATTAGTTTCTAAGGGTTTCTTCTCCTACTCTAGTTAACTTCAACAGTGTGTTTGTTGGGAGGGCTGCCATCCAAAAGACACTCCCCAAGAAGTTGGAATTCTCTTTACTTCCACTGGTTCTGTAAATGCAGTTGGGCCCTGGACAGCTAACACTGGTCCCCACAGAAGACTGGGAAGGCCTGGCCAGCTCTGCTGAAGTCTGCATTGCAGCATCTTCCAACAGTTCTGGAGCAATCCCCAGGTCAAAGACCATGGCAACATCAGCAGCAAGCAGCCCTCCAAGGTGACTGCTGCTAAATCAGAAGTTTCAACTGATGCCATTAAGTGTTCAAATGTTTCTCCAAAACTCTTAGCTCTTTTTTGTTTTTTTCAATTCATTCTGAGGCAAAAGAACAGCACTGAGTGACTGAGTGTCACTAACACTTACCCATACAACTGTCTTTCCAAGGAAAAAAAGAGAAAATTCCTTTTTTGATAGTAGTTAACAGTCTCCTGTACCAGAAAGGCCAAATCAGTAGTACAGTTTGGTGAGATGCCCATACTTGATCCAATCCCTTTAGCTAGGAAAACTGGAAACTCTGCCCCTTGATAGTCAGGAGAAAGATCAGAACTAAATCAAGCAAGTTTCTTCAAGAAAAATGATATTTGACATAATTTAGGTGGACTTCTGTAACACATTACAGCCATAATGCCCTTTCTTTAACATACCAATTAAAAATGAATACCAAGCAATGACTTTCACCTTCCCCAGAAAACACAAATCTGAATGAAGGTAAAATAAATTCACACTGACCAAACTGGTTACTTGATGGCAGTGCTGTCCAAAGGGTTTAAAGTCAAAAGACAATAATATTAAGTGAAACAAATCAGACACACAACCTTAAATATCAAATAGCTTCTCTCACATGAGCAACCCAAAGTGTAAATACAGAGGAAAATAAAAGATGATAAGAAACAAGAATATAGATCCTTTGCAAATGGGCAGAGGACCAAGAAATGGACAGAGAAGGGGAGAGGAAGGAGAAATAAAACAAATAAGATGTATTGTGTACCTGTACCAACTCCTCATGACAAATCTAATCATTATGTACTGAAAACATGTATTAATAAAAATTTTAAGACTATGTAAAAAAACAAAGTGAAAAGATGAGTATAATATCAGAATGTGTGTCTCTAAATCCTCATCTACAAAGAAAGATTACCTCAAATGGCTTGAGACTATTATTCTACTTAAAGGGTGCAGTTGGCTGTATACATATGGTGCGGTCATGTCTATAACATTCTGATCTACCATTTTCAAAGGTTGTAGAGGTATTGTGGAAGGACCAGAATAACATAGACTTCAAATAAAACACACGTCAGTCCCAACTCTACTTGCTGCAAAACTTTGAGGAATTTCCCTGAGTCTGTTTCATCTGTCAAATAAAATAATTCTACTTTACATGATATGAAGATTCAGTTGTATAATGTATGTAATCATTTAGAACAATAAGTACACTAAATTTTTCTGAATAAAACATAAATATCAAAAATAACATATATTTCATGTTTTCCAACATTACATGCATCTCAGAATTTGTAAAACATCATTTAAGTATCAATTCTTTTTGCATTACAATGGAAAATTATCAGTTAAGAATGGGAAATAGAGCTGGGGATTTAGTTCAGCTGCGTAAGCGCCTGCCTGGCAAGTACAAGGTCATGAGTACGATCTTCAGTACCAAAAAAAGAATGGGAAATAGGAAACAATCAGAATAAAAAGGCAATGTAGGGAACATAAAAAATATTTGAAAACCATATACAGTTTCCGGTTAGGGGTTAGTTTTCAAAATATATAAAGAACTACAACTCAATAGCAAAAGAAACCTAATGGACTAATTTTAATATGAGCTAACAAGTGAGCTAGGAATTTCTCCAGAAAAGACACACAAATAAACACAATGTATATGGAAAACTTACTCAACATTACTAAGCATCAGGGAAATCCAAATCAAAACCACAAGTTAAGCTGGGCATGCTGGCTCACACCTTTAATCCCAGCACTCAAGAGGCTGAGGCAGAAGGATTGTTGCGAGTTCAAGACCAGCCTAGGCTACAAAGTGAGCTCAAGGCCAGCCTGAACTGCATAGAGAGACCCCGTCTCAAAAAGAAAAAAAAAAGCAGAAGTTATAACCTCAACCTTCTTGAGAAACCAATTGTTGGTAGCAGTGAAAAATGGCACAGCTATTACAAAAATAATATAGAGATTCCTCAAAAAACTAGAAACAGAATTACCTTAAGATTCAGCAAACTCATTTCTGGGCATTTTTCCAAAAGAACTGAAATAAAGATCTCAAACAGATATGAGTACTGCCCTGTCCACGGCAGTACTATTCACAATAGTCAAGATGTAGAAACACCCAAAATGTTTACCAACAGATAAGAAAATAAAGTGAAGTTATATATATATATACAGTGGAATGGTATTCTGCCTTAAGAAAAAAAATCCTGCTAAATGCAACATGGACAAACCTACAGGACATTATGCTATATGAAATAAGCTCATCACAGAAGGACAAATCTGCATGATTCAACTTATACTGAGATACCTAAAATAGTCAAGCTCCCAGAAACATAAAGTAAAATGTCAGTTGCCTTAAAAAAAGGAGGGTAGAGCTGGGGATTTAGCTCAGTGGCATAAGCAGCTGCTTGGCAAGCGCAAGGTCCTGAGTTCGATCTCCAGTACCACGAAAAAAAAAAAAGATAATTTTTTTAAAAAGTTTTAAAAAAGGAGGGAATAGGGAGTCATTTATGAATGGGTATAAAATATCAATACAGGTTCTAAATATCTACTGTACAACATTGTCCTCATAAGATACACTACTGCATTGCAAGTGAAAATATTAAAAGGTTAGATCAGTGTCAAGTATTTTTATAATAAAATTACCAAACAAAAAAAACCACACAAACACACACATACACACACACACATACCACACAGAAGAGGCCAAAACCCCCATTTTGGATGTGAACAGAGTAGTGGGGCAGGAATCGTATCTGTTATTGGTGACAGTGACACACAGGAAGACCGTCTTGTTAAAAATCACTCTAGCAATTACTCCATACTCAGAATACCTTTAATGCTTTCTTGGCCTTTGTTTATGTTGCTAATAAGTTGGAAAGGCTTCCCTAGTAAGGTTCCCCTAATTTAAAAAAAAGCCAGAATATAAATCCAAATAAATGTCTTCTCTTTTGAAATAGTCACAGAGAAACAAAAAACTAGTTTCAACAATGTTCCAAACTTGTGTCAAAATCCTCAATGTTACTAAAAAATTTTCCTTAGGAACAGTTTTTTTCTTAATCAGTTAAGATTCATTTAAACACCAGACTGATACGGTGAAGAAGAATGTTCAATAGACCTGTTTGAGGCTAAAACAAGAAGACAACAATAAAAGAACTGTTTTCATATCGTGAGGTACCATGATGCTATTAAAAATAATGCAGCATATATATATATACAAATGATGGAATATATGCATATATATATATATAGAGAGAGAGAGAGAGAGAGTGAGCTATAAAATGACCTACAAAACATTGTCCAGTGAAGAAACTCAAACACAAAAAATGGTACATGACACTATTTTTAAAAAATAAATATGCACATAAACACATGCTTAGTTTATTCATAGATGGTCTCTGGAAGTATACCTAAATATCTGGTAGTTGGCAATAGCTGGTTTTCAGAAAAATATTAGTATGGGTAACATTTTCACATGTTTTATCTAATTCTTATTCAGTTTCAAGATCTAAGCACACGCCTGTAATTCCAGATAACCGGGAGGTTGCGTACAGGAGGATTACAAATTGAAGCACAGCCTGATCAGCTTAGTGAGAGACTGTATCAAAATAAAAAATTAAAAGGGCCTCTGATATAGCTCAGGGGAACAGTACTCTTCTGGGTCAGTTTTTCTATCACTGGGAAAAAAATTCCTGACACCTGCAACTGGAGAGTTGTATTTGGCTCACACTTTCAGAAGTTTCAGTATACACTCACCAGGCTCCAAGGCAGAAACTAATGATGGAAGAGTGTGATGGAGCAAAAGCGCTCAATTCGTGGCCACTGGCAGGCAGAGCTCAGTGGAGAGTCCCACTGAGAGACGTACCCTCCAAAGGCACAACCCCAGCCACTCCCCCACAACTGTACCCCACCCCTGAACAACACATTCGGGCATGAATATCAGTGGATTAAACTACTGATGAACATAGAGCCCTCACGACCCATTCACTGCTCCAGACATCTCTTAACACAGTCAGGTTGACAATTAAAATTAGCTGTCATGAACTGGGCATGGCGCACATGACTACACTCCCAGCACTCCAGGAGGGTGAATGGGGAGGACTGTAAGTCTGAGGCCAAGCAACTTGGTAAGACCGTGTCTCAAAATTTAAAAACCCAAGAAAGTACTGGATGTGTAGCTCAGGATGTAGGCCCTGGGTTCAACCCCTAGTACCATGAAAAAACAAATCCTAAAGAGAAGATCATGCTATATTTTTCTTGATAATCCCACATGCGGGAAATTACACACAGTTGACAACCAATAGATGTGTGAATTAACAACCTCAGATACGGTAAAGTCACATTTTAAAAAAAGGGTGCGGAGGAAAAGATTTGTCTAAACTGGCCAAGAAAACAATGTGAGGGTTTACTTGAGGAAGTGGACACAACGTTTTCATACCCTTATGTTACAGAGTTAGTATAACTGAAAACTGGCAATAACTTGGAACTCTAATTGCTATATGATAAGCATAACAGAAAAGATAAAACTTTCCATTTTGTCCCCAGCAAATTTGCAACTCATCGTGTTTATCCTGCAACCAACTGTCACACACTGCCATCTGCAGTTATATTTGCCATTGTAAAATTAATAGACCATGTGGTTCCCAGAAAAGACCCAGCTTAGAGAGGGTACTTCCCACCACACACAGTACAGGAAGAAACAGCTGGCTCCACGGTGGGGAGACTTCTGACTGGGGCAGAAGCATTTGCCACAGGCTGTTGCCCTTCTTGAAGGACCAGTCCAGCCCACCAGCTCTTCATGATGTGATACAAACAGGTGGTCACTACTCCACTTCATCTCTTCATTCAAAACATTGTCTTAAGATCACATTAACAAGTACATGTAAGTGAAATATTAAAATGATCAAAAAGAAGAACCCGGCCTGGGGATTTAGTTCAGTGGCATAAGCGCTTGCCTGACAAGTGCGAGGTCATGAGTTGGATCCCCAAAGCCAGGTGTAGTGGCACATCCTGTGTTCCCAGCACTTGGGAGGCTGAGGCAGAAGCATCACCATGAGTTCAAAGCCACCCTGGGCTCCATAGTGAGTTCAAGAGCAGCCTGAATTGCACAGTAAGACCTTGTCTCAAAAAACAACAGCAACAGCAGAAAAACCAAAGCCCCACTCCCCTAAATGTAACTTGGTATAATTTCACAGAAGATAGAGTTTTTTGGCTGAGAATTTAGCTCAGTGGCTTAAGCACTTGCCTGGTAAGTACAAGGTCTTGAGTTTGAACCCTGATGAAGAAGAAGGAGGAGGAGGAGGAGGAGGAGGAAGAGGAAGAGGAGTTTTTTTTGTCATAGAACACAGAAAATTTTTGTATACAAGCCTGAATAGTCATATTGCTTGAAAAGTCAACTTAAAACTGATTTGGTCTTCTGGTGCCAGAGACAAAGAAAGGAGAAAATGAGCTCTTTATTGTGGGCACAGAAGGGCTGCCTAAAAGATGCAAGCATCCTGTACTGGAACAAAGGAGCACACGGACTTTTATTAGATCTAGTTAGGGGAGGAGTCTGCACTGGATGGAGAAGTCATATTAACATGGAACTGGGCATTACTTCGGGGTGTGTGGGACTGGGGTCAGGGAATCATTTTGGGATGAGGGAAGAAGAAGGAGGAAGTCAGTCAAGGCATTGTTGTTGGCTCCTTCACCATTTTGGACCAGTACCATGGGAAAAACCCATCAAAAAAAGGTGACATAATAAACCACCTTCTTCACCAACACAGGAAAATCAGTGGATTTCTTTGAGGATTAAGTAACTGAACAGAGAATGTTGAAGTGGAGTGAGAGTTAGATAATATCTTAAACTTATGAAGCACTTAATACTGTGGCCATGACCCTTAACAAAATACATATGAAATCGAGAATAGCAAAGGAAGAAGTTTACTTTGGTTCATGATTTCAGTTTTACCCAACTCACTTGGCTGTGTTGCTTTGGGGCTGTGGTGGCACAGTACATCATGGCAGGAGAATATGGCAGAAGGACCTGTTTACCTCCCTGTGGCCAGGAAGTGAGGAAAAAGGGGTCACTGGGGTGTGTCTCCTTCAAAGATGCACCCCAATGATCTTACTTCCTTCCAAAAGGCCCCATCTCCTAAAGGTTCCACCAACATCAGATAGAACCATAAACCGGAAACACCCCTTTAACAGATGGCTTTTGGAGGACATGTCCTATCCAGACCACAGAAACTTTTACTGGGATTATTTCTGTTTCACTCAGCAGCTCTTTCCCTGCTGAAGAAACTAAAACTCAACAAAGACATAAGACTTACCATACTTACCTTATGATGTCTCAGGTTCCCCCACTTGTAATATGATCACAATTACAGTAACTACAGAGTAGGGTTATATAGTAAGCAAAAACACATTTATATGGTGGCTTAGAAAACATAGTAAGCACTAGCATTTGTGTCAAATGATGACTCTGGAGAGAATCATATTTTGCTGAGAGACAGGAATATGATCAGAGTATAAACATGATGTTACAGGCAGCTGAGCTAGTTAGAAATATTATAGGCGGTCAGTCAGCGCTGGACCCCCAAAGGAGCCAGAGCAGAAGTTCAGATACCTTGCAACCTTGGAAGAGACAGTCACCTGCTGTGGGCCAGATCGCAAGACAGAGGCAAAGCAAATACAACCACATCCTAAGGATCCACAGTCCAGATAGTTTTCTATCACCCTGAGGAAGCCAGGGGTCAGCACCCCATCCCTTACAGGAAGAGTCACTGCTGTTAAGCGTGCCTGCTTACTACATGACTCACTCTCCCATTTGCTCCTAATTTAATCAGTTTTACCTGAGCAATTAATTTTATTGGTTGACCACAGTTCTGTCCTGCCTTATGCCCACCTTGCAAATTTCCATTTTCCCCACCTTTGACCCATCTAAGCTCATGATTTTACTCTATAAAAGTCCCTAGACAAGACAAAGTCTTTAGCAATCCTCTCAGGACCCCTTCTGTCTCTCTCTCAGACAGAAGCTTTCTTTCTCTCAATAAATATATTCTGCTCCTGACCTCCATTCTTCCTAAAATTCATTCTTCGATTTTAGAGAACACAAACTCATACCAGACACAGTAGGTCAGGAGTTTCATTCTGCTGTATCAATGAGATTTAGGTAAAGAAGTAATGGGGAAGTTTCAGTGTGTACACCTATGAAGACAGGGGTAGCGAAAAGTACCCATAACGTGGACCAGTGACAGTGGAACACAGCATTCCTGTAAGTTAGAATACCCTGAAGTTTGTTTCCTTATTGGTTTTGTTAGTGCTGTTTCCTAATCATTAGACAGAAAAAGACATGTGGAATCATCTCAAAAAGAACTGTGTATAAACAAAGGCTATACAATTTGAATCCTGTGAGGAACATATTCTACTTGCTTAGCTCAAGCAAAAGCTTCAGGAAATAAAGCAACAACTTTGATTCCTAAATGAACACCAGTCCCTGTGGTTCAGTTACTCAGAGCTTCCAGCAGCCCTGAGCCTAATAGTTCATGCTGCACAGCTGGGTTCTGAGCCTGGGGCTCCCAATGACTTTTCAGAGAGCTTCGTGATTGGTTTGCTTCCATGGGATTTTGGATCAAGATGAAAAATGAACCCAAGATTATTTGGAAACAGTTCATATCTAAGAGACCTTCAAACAATTCACAAATAAAAAGTAGTCTATAAATATTGTATAATAACCCTATAATAACTTCCCACTTGTTAATGTTTATCACAGGGGGACAAATTAGCAACAGGCACATCCATACTTCAAAACTTAGGAAATTGAGAATAAAATACAAATTTGGAAGAGTTGAAATCATTTTACTCAGAGGGTAGACACCAGTTCATAAGGGAAGGAAACTGCATTTGAATTTCCCATTGTTGGAAAAAAAGTACTCTACCTCGGTGACACCTCTTTCTGAAAAACCATCCCCAGCCTCCAACACCCAAACCACCAACTGCTGCCCCCATCAACTCGTTATTCATGATTTGTGATCCGTGATCCGTGATCTGTGATCCGTGGGTCTGCGCTATTCCATAGTCACAAGGTTAGGGTTACCTTTAATGCATAAACCAAATGAAACAAATTTTGGGACCCCTAAGAACTGAAGCGTCTTTCCAGTTGCCATCCATCACCACCACTTTGCAGTATCCGAGTTAACTCTGACCCCCCTCATCCTGGCACAGAGCGCCCCTTTCGGACAGGATCTGCATTAGTGAGCCAAATCGGCCATTTTTCATTGCAGACTTGTTGGCTGGAAAATCAGCATTTACAAAGCAGCTTGTGATGCAGAGAACAGCCCAGACAAAAATGTAATAAACAATGTTTTGAATTACAGTTTGGACATTTTAAAATGCTCTGGGCTCAATTTCCTAAGACATTTGCATTTGTAATGAAAGAAAAAAAATCCATCATTGAGCTTCCAATCTCAGGTTAACAGGCCCTTTTATGTTGTAAATTTTTCGCAGGAGCAATTACAAATTGTACACAGATTCATTATTTCTCAAGTACTTTATCAGGACATTTCCCCATACATCTAATTTGTCCTGTCTGAAATGTAACTTGACATGAGGGATTTTCTTAATTGCTTTTGAAGCCCTTCCAAGATAATCAACTGCTTTTTGGAGGATGATAAAAGACAGTAGACAATATTGCCAGCCTGTCTTAGGATCATACACTGAAGTTTTTGGGTAAGAGCAAAGAGAAGCACTATTTGCCTCTTAAACGATTTCAGCATCTCTATTTTTAATTTACTTCCCATTTAAATGACTTTGTCAGTGCCCACAAATAGCCAAGGGAAATTGCTCCATTTGCATCTGCCCTATTGCAATGGCTGTCGTTTGGGGGATAAGTACAGCCAATATTTACAAAAGGATAAAAGTACAATCTTTCCTATTCTAAGGAATCTTAGCCAAAGATTAAAAAAGAATAAGGCAAAAATGAAATAACCAATTTTGAGATGAGAATACCATTAAAAGCTGCTTGTGATGTACTGGAATGTCACAATATGTCTCATAAATATTTATAATTACTATACAATGTACCAAAAAGTTATTTAAAAAGTAGTTTATGTTTCTATCCTCCTGTAGCACATTTAAATGAATGATCAAATGATAGTACATTTATTCATTTTAGAAGAATGTTTTTACCTTGGATTTTTAAATTGGAAGTTCTAAATCATTGCAGTTTTTGATTAGAAAACAAACTGCTTTTACAGTACATGCTAGAGAGGGTGACAGTCCCCAACACCCTACATCAAACCCTAATTCCCAGAACTTGAAAAGGCAAAATGATTAAGTTTATCACCTCTGGAATGAAGAGATTTTCCTGGATTACCAGGGAATCCTCAATTTAATCATATGCTACCTTAATGGTGGAAAATCTTTCCTCCAGCAATCAGAGAGAACTGAGACAAACTACTCAAAGTGCTGGTGGTGGTCTTTAGAATGCAGGAAGTGGGTCACAAACCAAGATGATCAGTCCTCAATTTATAACAGCAAGAAAACAGGGACCTTAGTCCCAAACTCGTGGAACTGAATTCTACCATCAACCCAAGTAAGCTGGAAACTTATTCTCACTTGGAGCCTCCAGAAGGAAAGATATGTAGCCTGTAAAACTTGATTTTGGCCAAATCAGACCTGGCTCAGATTTGAATTGTTTAAGCCACTAGGTTTTTGTTACTTTGCTATAACCACATAAAAAAATATGTTAACTGGAGTGGTGGGGCACAGTTATAATTCCAGCACTTGGGAGACTGGGGCAGGAGGATCATGAATTCAAGGCCAGCTGGGCCTAGATAGTAAGAACTTGCCAAAGGAGGAAGTAGAGAAAATTAGTATGCTATCAACAGTATAATGGGTACTTGTATGTCCTGATCATCCTTGAAGTGCCACAAGATATGTAACTTTTATTACATTTAGTATTTAGTTAGCAGAACCCTATGCAGTTGATACTTCAAATCCTGCTTGCTAAAATCAAATTAATTATGCAGCACATAAATAAAAAATAGAGATTCCAGTCTCTTCCTTGAAAGCTGCCATTATTAAGAACACCATTTGGGCCACTGAGTAAAGGATGAATATTAATAGCTTTGTTTTAGATCAACAATGTTAATGGGCGTGCTGACCCTTAATCATCTTTCAAGAATTGCTCTTGGCAGGAACCAGGGAATTGAATGTTCTGTAGTTCAAAGCTTAGCCTTGAGAGCCTGTAATAAGAAGTCCACAGGAGTTCAAGGAATGTGCAGATCTTTTCAACTAAGGATAGCCCAAAAACAATAGGAATCATGGCTAATAACAGCATCATTTTTTCCAGGTGAAGGCAGCCAATATTAATAGCTGAAAGTAAAATGGCCAGTTTAGTGCTTTATTTGTATGAAATGATGTCCTTATCTAAGATACTTAATGTTCCAGTTGCAGTTAATTAACTTTACCAAAGACTTAATGGCAAACAATAGTAGTTCAAGTGAACCAAAGGCTCACAAACTGCCGCGTAAGGTATGAAACCAAAGAGCTGAGTCTCAGCTCATAAAGCAGGTCAGGAAGAGGTTCAGAATCCAAGACCATAAAATCAATAATGGTGTCACGTTCTACATTATGACAGTGGGTTAAATACACGTATCAAACTTTGTTTCCTCCCAAAACTTCAATGGAAAATAAAAACACCATTTTAAAAAGTTTTATTAGTACATGTTTGTAATACATGATGATTACATTCATTGTGGGAGTTGGTATATGTAAATAACATATCTTTTGAGGGGGTTTCAGCATCAGATTTTTTATCAAGTTAATTATCATAAACACAGATTAAGAGCCAGACTAAGAGGCCAAATACATAAAATACATACATATATATATATATATATATATGCATGTGTTTTATATATAAAACACAGAACAATTATGCCAAATCAAAGTACACTTTTAGATACACTGGCCATGCTGGTTCATAATAACATTTTTTTTCCTTTTATTTTTTCCCTATTGTCTTTTATTTTGCCCTTTAATTTACTGGTTTTCTCATATCAGAGAAATTTTGAAATTTAAACTTACATGTCTGATTTATTCCACTTAACGTTAAGGTTGGGGGCTGGGGATTTAACTCAGTGGCATAAGTGCCTGCCTGGCAAGTGCTAGGTCGTGAGTTCAATCCTTGCTACCAAAACAAAAAAACAAACAAACAAACAAAAACACATGGTCTCAGAGTGAACTCTCCCCTACAAATGACTCGTTTATCCTTCTTTATCGCACAGAAGTATTCCATTGTGTATAAATGCTTTATCCATTTATCTGTTGATGGACATACAGGTCACTTCCAAGATTTATAAATTGTGAATTGTGCTGCTATAAATATGGGTATGAATGTATTACTGTAACATGGTATCTTGAACTCTTTTATGAAGGTACCTAGAGTGTGAATAGCTAAATCAAATGAGATTTTTAGTTTTATTTAAAAAAAGTCTCCAGACTGATTTCCATAGTGGTTGTACAAGTTTATACTTCTACCAATAACAAAAGGTTCCTTTTTCCCTGCAGCCTCTCCAGCATTGCTGTTATTTGATTTCCTGAAGACAGTCATTCTTTCCAGAGTGAGATGGAATCACAGAGTTGTTTTAATTTGCATTTCCTGAATGGTCTGTGATGCTGAATACTTTCTCAGTATTTACTGGACATTTATACCTCATCTGAGAAATATCTACTCATTTCAGATGCCTGTTGTAACCTAACTCACACGCGGCCATTCTGTTCTGTATGCGCCATAGCCTTTGTTATAAATTGAAGTTTGTATTTCCTGTATGTCTCCTGCACAACCCCCAGTGCTTTGTTTCCCATTGATTCCCTAACAGAGCCCACCCAGAGCTGTATCCCTGGAACAGGCCGAACCACAAGCACCACACTCTGACTCTAGGCAAACAACAGGATGTCCTGGAACTCTGAGAATGTGCAGATGTGCTGATGAGGAAACCTTCCTGTGAAAAAAATAAGCCTGTCTCTCTGGACAACTTGCCCTTTGCTCCCCCACACCTTTGTGGTTTTTTCCCTTTATAAACCACTCCAAATCTTTGCCTAGTTACACAGCAGTGTAAATTCCACCTGCACTCTGTGTCGCTGGGTACCAGCCTAAATAAAGCACTCCTTTTTCCTTCAAGACGTTTTGGCCTTTTGTCTTTTTTATATAACTTTTGATCTTTGATTTTCAGGGTACAACAATGCCCATTTTTTTAAATTAAGTGTTTAAATTTGGGAAGGCCTAATTTTCTTGAGTTCTTTTTTTTTTTCCCCTAGATATTAGTCCTTTGAGGAGTAGCTGGCAAAATATTTTTTCTCATTCTGTAGGACGTCTTTTCACTATGTTGGTTGTATCCTTTGCCATGCAGCTTTTAAGTGTGATATAATCCCATTTGTTGATTCTTAGTATATATCCTGTGCAACCAGAGTTCTGTTCAGAAAATCTTTTTTATGCCTGTGTCTTCAAGAGTTTACCTATTTTGTCTTCCAGCAAATTGTTTCTGTTTTAACAGTTAGTTCTTTGATCCATTTTTGTTTTAGTTTAGTGCATGGTGAGGGATATGGGTCAAGCTTCAGTCTTGGGAGTGGAAAGTCAATTATCTCAGCACAATTTCTTAAATAGTCTGTCTTTCCTCCAATAAAAGGGTCTGGCCCCTCTGTCAAAAATAAAGTGGTTCAATGTGCTGGAGTTGTTTCTGAATCCTCTATTCTATTCCATTGATCCATAAATCTTTTGTTATTGTTGTTGATGATTTGTTTTTGTTTTGATGGGTTTTTTCCCAATACTATGCTATTTTTTTCACTGTAATTTTGTAGTATAACTTGAAGTCTAGCATTATAATGTCCCCTACTTTGCCCTTATTGCCCAGAATTGCTTTTGTTATTCTAGGTCTCTCCTAGTTCCATATGAATTTTAGGATTGTTTTCCCTAGTTCAGTGAGGAATGTTATAAGTATTCTGATTTCCACTGTGTTTAATCTGTGTAATAGTTTTGGAAGTACAGCCATTTTAACTATATTGGTTCTACCTATCCAGGAACAGGAAATGTCTTTCCCTTTTCTGATGTCCTTGTCTATCTCCTTTTCCAGAACACTGTAGCTTTCATTGTAGAGGTCTTTCATCTCCTTTTTAGGGTAATTATAAAGTTATTTCATTTTTATTGATACTGTTGTGAAAGGTATTGTTTCCCTAATTTCTCTCTCAAGTGGATTTACTGTTGGTATATACTAGTGGTAGCAAATCTATAGCATATGTCTTTAAGGCAAAAGATATTAGTGTACTGGTTTCCTAAACTAAAATCTCAGTATTCCATGTTTAGTTACTACAATGTTGGCATTTGTGATAAATAGCTGGATTTGGGGTTGCAGTTTGGCACTCAGTCTCTAAAAGGTTTATTATTACCAGTATATGTGCTACACTTGATCTTAGCCAAAGGGCCAAGAAGCAATACCAGTATATATGAATGCTATTAATTTTTAAGGAAAAACATCAACTTTAAAAAAACATAACAAGACAGAGAAAGCAGGACAGGAGACAAAAGCAGAAATATCTGGGATTTAGTAAGCAAGGTAAAGGATTTAGCTAACCCAAGAAAGTTGAATTTTGGGTAGCAATACGAAGAGCTAAAAGCCAAACTAACCTACTCTAAGCTTCAGCAAGCGTATCTCTGAATCTTGGGTGAAGAGGAAGTAATGAAGTAAAGAGAAAAGGATAAAATTAGATTCTAAGATCTCCCCAATGGTTCCAGATTAACTGGACTTCTATTCTCTAGAAGCACCAACAAAGATGAGTTCTACACTAGGGTGAGAGGATGGGCCGGAGAATAGATTGAAGATGAAAGTACTACACTGAAAACTGGAGGGTTAGGGGAACATGTGACATGAATGCTGGTTGCATCAACTCTGGACTGCGCAGAACTCTAACACAATTTAGCACTTTAGCAATTTACCTGTATACTGGAACTAAACCTCACTGAACAAATTACGTACCCGTAAAGAAAAAGGCTATTACAGAAAAGGTTCATTTAGTTCTGAAAATGACCCTCTATATTACTAATTATGGAATCCCCAAAGTGTGATCCACTGCTGCAGGAAGAAGACAGCTGGAAAGAAGATTCCAGGCTGATTACCCTCCTGGCCTTTGTATCTCCTGCCTCTCCAGGTAGTTCAAAGGCATGATAGTGAGGGATTGATCGCCTCATTTCCATCCTCTGGCTATCATCACTTTTTTGTAATCAAATTTCATCTTCATGTGCTCTCATGGAAAAAGCTTAGGAGTGCAGACCCAGACCAGTAACCAAATGAGCCAGTAACCAAATGAGCATGGGCAGTCAGACCTGTGCCCTCCTGGGAGGGGTCAGGGGGAAGTCTGAGAAACGTGATGCCACCTAAAAGGCAAACACTAACAATGAGGACACTGGGTGTTTTTCACTAAAAATGAACACTTACATTTTCCTGCCATCAGCCATGTTGACTTTCTTCCCAGGGACACTGTCTGGAAATATTTTGGCTTGTCAGGCCCGGGGAGGGATGGTATCTAGTGAGTGGAGACCAAGGATGCTGCTAGCCATCACATAATGCACAAGATAGCCCCCTACACAAAAACTCCCAGCAATACCCATGTACTCAGCAATTCCATTTAGTCTTTTGTGCCCCACTCACTATCAACCATCATCAGAAAACCAAAGATGAACAGCTCTGCAAAGCCCCTAACCAAAATGAAAACAGACTAAAACTAGGCAAAAGCAATCTGAAGGAAACAGATATCTCACAGAACAAAAACACACAAAATTAAATTATCGTTATTTCAGAGAGATAAGAGAATCCTTATATCCATGAAATTGATGCTATTTCTTTTAAAAAGGTACCCTTCATTAAGAAGGCAAAGAAAAGCTCTTGGAATTAATAAGATGGTAACAATAAAGGATTTAGTAGCAGAATTGAGGGGAAAATTAAAAAGGAAAGCCAATCTTTCAGGATATAAAAAAAGCTGAAAAATAGGAGGAAAAGAATGAAGAAAATCAGAGAATCAGTATCTCCTACTGATACCATAACATATTACCCTAAACTTCATGGCTTAAATAATACAAATCATCTGATCATTCTGGAGGTCACTGCAATATTGGTTTCACTACATCAAAACCAAGGTCTTGGCTGGGTTGTACTCTCTCCTGAGGCTCCAAGAAAATCTGTTGCCTCGCCTCTTCTTCTTTCTAGAAGAAGCCTGAATTTCTTGACTTGTGATCTCTTTCCTGAATTACTACACACCTTGCTTAACAAATAAACCTACTGGTACACCAAAAGGAACCAGAAAAATAAGAACAAAATAAATCCAAAGTTAGCAGAAGATAGCAGACATGATCGTGGATAGCTGTAATCCCAGCACTCAGGAAGCTAAACCAGGAAGATCATTGTGAGTTTGAGGCCAGCTTGGCCTATAAAGTAAGTTCAGACTGAACTTCATTTTTTTTTTAATTTTTTAAGTTATCAGAAAAAAAATTACTAGAATACTAAAGATCAGAGTAGAAATATACACAGTAGGAAAAAAGAAAAGATCAACAAAACCAAAGATTTGTTTTTTGAAAAATAAGCAAAACCAACAAAGTTTTATCACATTTCCTACTTCCTCGCTGATGTTCAGCCTCCCTTTTACAAAGACTCTTTTAAAAAAAATTACCTTGGACATACCAGCATAATTCAAATTAACCTTATCTCAAATTTTCTGATTTAATCACATCTGTTAAGTTCTCTTTGCTTTAATCTTTGACATCATGAAGTGAGGAACATTATTCAGCCTACCATAATCAGAATACAAAACAAGATATAATAGCCATAAAGTGGACAAAAAAGAGAATCAGGAACTAGGAGGTAGCTCTGTGGTAAGGCTCCCATCTATCATGCACAGGGCCCTGCGTTTGGTCCTTTAGTACTGTTACAGGCAGCTGAGCTAGTTGGAAATATTATAGGCAGTCAGACAGGGCTACACCCTCCAGGGAGTTGGCACAGAGGACCAAACATCTTGCAATTTTGGAGGAGACACACTCCTCTTGCTGTGGGCCAGATCTCAAAACAGAAGGCAAAGCAGATGCAATCACACCCTTAAATATAATCCTTAGGGATTAAGTATGGATTACCCTGAGAAGCCAAGAGTCACCATCACAATCTCCTACAGGAAGGGTCACAGATCCGGAAGAATGCTCACTTGCTATGTGTCAGGCTTCCCCATTTGTCTGTGATTTGGCCAATTCTACCTGAACAATTAATCTGATTGGTTGGTTATAGTTCTGTCTCACCTCACATTCCTCTGTGTTGCGTTCCCAGTATTCCCCATTTTAGACCAGCCTAACTTCATGATTTTACTCTATGAAAGTCCCTAGAAAGGATAGAATCTTTGGCAACCCCCTCAGGACCCTGTCTCTCTTTCAGACAGTTTTCTTTCTCTCAATAAATATTTCTGTTCTTAACCTCCATTGTTCCTAAAATTCATTCTTCGGGCTGCCAGAGTTGAGGGGGAAGGGGCTGACTAACTGCTTCAGGATGCACTGGAAATGCCATAGCACGGAGCTCCGCAGGCCTGCAGAGGAGTCAGAGGAGAGACCGCAGGCATTTGGAGCCAGTCTCATCCTGGGCTATGACCCATGTGTGGTCGGCAAAATCAATTGAGCAGAGTACAACTGACACAGAAAGAAAGAAATAGAACACAAGGGACCTGAGTACAGCACATGGATCACAGGGGCAACACTGATGCTCTACAGTGCACTGAGTTGCTAAGCTATGATGTTTAGAAGGGTAAGTGTAGGAAGAAGACAAGATGGCCAATAAGTGAGCAACAAAATACAAAGCCTCCCAGAGAATCAACTCATATATCAGAATAAAACACCCTGGAGAGACCCAGACAGAGGGAGATGGATCCTCTTGACACAGGAAGAAATTAAAAAGTAAAAAAACTCATCAAATGCTTTGAGACTACAACTGAAACAACTAAAAATTAGGGGACATAGCGTTTTTGCAGTGACCCACCAAGTTTGCACCAGCTTGAACCCGCGCCAGCAGGCAGAGCCGCCCAAACTCATTCCTACCGCCACTCACAGGAAGCACAGCAGCGCTGAAGTGGGGGGTTGGTGAGCCCAATGGAGAGCAGAGGCAGTGAAGGGGCCTTCATTAATCCACAGTCAGTGCTGGGAATGAGACACCCCCCCCACAGGAAGGGCACGACCAAATGGGCAACATGTTGGAATTAGGCAGGAAGATCCTGAACTGGGAGCAACAATGAATTCAGTTGGTTCCTCCCTCCCCAGAGCAGATTTATGGGATTTGCTTAGACTGGGCCGCGCCCCTGGCTGAAACCCAATGAGCTGTCCCAAATCGATTCCCTGCACCTAGCCCGCACTAACCAGGTGAAGGCACCTGAAGTTTGGCTGGCCTGATAGGGAGGGGCAGGCAAATACAGCCGCTGCTTACACCTCAGTGACAAGAGCAGGCAGGAGAGTGCGGAGTTCCCTTGCCAGCATGCTTTGGAGGAAACGTGGCGAACAGGGGGCTGGGACCTGCACTGTAACCCATGTGGAGGAAGCCAGGGCCACGACAGGAGAGAGAGGCAGGAGGAGGCCTCAGCCTAGAACCCTGAGAGCCCTGATCCAGGAGAAGGAAAAATAAGGGAGACTGAGGGTGGCAAACACACAACATCAGACATGGCTTCAATGGACATTAAGAGATATCTTCGGGACCTTGTAGACAAGCTCAACACTGAAATATTAAATCAGGTAAAGCAGGATATGAGTAGAGTAATAAAAGAAATGCTCTCAGGAAGCATCTGTCAGGATGATACAGATGGAAGAAAGGAGGAACACAAAAAAAGGAGAGAAACATTCGATAAAGAATATAAAGAAGATATAGAATACATGAAGCAGATTCAAAGAGACTATCAGGAAATTAAAAACTCCATTGAAAGCTGGCAAAACACCTTAAAAGAAACTAAAGATAGACTATCAAAACTTGAAGACAAGTTTGCAATATGTGATCATGAAAGGAAAGATCTCTTAAAAACAACAAGGAAACAGGCAGTAACAATACAAAGAGAATCTACAATTTAAGAATAAGAAATGTGAACAAAGAAGCAGGAATACATACAGGTGAATTACAAAGGCTATCCATGGAAATAATTAAGGAAAACTTCCCAAGCACGGGAAAAGAAAATGACATTCAGTTGTGTGAGGCATACAGAACTCCAGCCACCTACAACCAAAACAGAGCTACACCCAGACATATAATAATCAAGATACCAGAAATTCAATATAAAAACAGAATATTAAAAGCCATCAGAGAAAAGAAACAGATTACCTATAAAGGTAAGCCCATCATGATCATGGCTGACTTCTCGACACAGACCATCAGATCAAGAAGGGCTTGAAATGAAGTATTCCAAGCCCTGAAAGAAAATAACCTCCAGCCCAGATTGATGTACCCTGCAAAACTGTCACTAGAAATTAATGGAGAAACAAGATGCTTTCATGACAAAGAGGAACTGGGACAGTTTGTGACCACCAATCCAACCCTACAGAGAATACTGAAGGACATTCTATAGAGAGAGAAAAAAAAATACCAGGATTTTAGGAACAGTGGCAGAAAGGCCTCAATGAATGGGCCAGGCAGTAGAATGATGGAGAAAAGTAGACAAACAAAGGCAGGAAAATAGCATAGCAGAAATGAGGCAGAGAAGGATGGCTAGAATCTCTAACAAAGATGGCCTTGATGCACTATATTGTTAACAGTGCACTAGGATTTAAAACCCACATTACTCACACTACTCTGCTTAGATGGATTATATCCTGTTCCAGTCATTCTACCACCTATACTAGATTTGAGGCCACAGACAGTAATCCAGAAAATAACAGGATATAGTACAGTAATCATCCTTAATTTCCTATTAACTTAATCTAAAGCTCTGTAAAACCTATGCTGTTTTGCAGTGACTGATTGTAATCAAATCTGTTTTGTTGGGTTGCTGTTTTGTATTAATAGATTTTATTCAAAGCTGTTATGAGTGATAGTATCACGCCTGAGAGTATAGGCAACTGCACTTAAAATGCAGTTTTTTCTGCAGTTTTTTCTTTTCTGCTCTGAAAATGTTAACTTGCCGCCGCTAATTTGCATACAACAGCTACCTTCCTCACTCATCAAAGGTGGCGCAGGGTTTCCTGTTTCAGTTCCTAAAATCCGCAAGCTTGCAGTCAGAAAACCTATCCTTACTGTCCTGGGACAACGGTTGGTTTCCGCATTCCTTGGGGGAGAGCTGAAGCTCTTACATCCCGAGGCGAAGCTGTTATTTTGTTCCCTGGGTCCCGGCCCTGAACTCTTCTGGTGACTGCCAGCAAAATGGGTGTTGGGACTTTCTGTGTCACACAATCAAAATGGGTGACGACTTTTTTGATAGATGTGACCCAAGACAGCTTCCACATTCCTTGCGGGAGAGCTAAAGATCTTACATCCCGAGGCAAAGCTGTTCTCTCAGCTCACTTATAATTCAGTCCTGGGGGCCATTTCCTGCCCCCTCTCCCCCAAAAAACTACACCTCTGGTTCGTAACCTTGGTGCTCTTGGCCTCAAGATGCATTTCTCACACTGGCTGCAAGTTAACAAAAACCTATTATGAGGACGTGCCTTTCTCTCACTCTGTCTTGTATAATGGCCCAAATACTTCTGGCTCGCTCAGCTCCACCAAAAACTCTCCCCTGTATCTCCCAGACCAAACGCCCGAGGTTCCCGTACCCCTGTGCTGCCCTCTCCTCCTCCCTCCCCCACAGTGGCCTCTAATCCTTCCCTTGGTCTCTCTCCCCAGTCTCCAATTTCTCAATCCCCCCACCCGAGCCATTTGTGCAGTCAAATGGGTTTTTGCTTCCTACTTCTGTGTCATTCTTCTCTCCACTGGCTCATTACATGCGGTCGCGTGCATTTCAGCCTCTCAGCAGGCCATGATGTGCTCAAAAGCCCTCTTGCTGCAGCTTGCATAGAGGACAACCACCATCTTGAGGCCCTCCACCACATGGTAGTGCGTGGCAGTCTTGCAACAGGTCTCAGGGCCAATGTGCACCACCTTGTGGCCCATTGTAAGATCAGCATCAACCATCTTGGTGCAAGTCACATGATGGCCAGCCGCCATCTTGTGCTTGCTCACTGTGCTATTAGCAGCAGCTAAGCTGCTCTGAGCTGCACAGTGACCTGCCAGTGGCCTGTGATTCCTCATCACATGGTGACAAGCAGCCATTTTATAGCCAATCATTGATTAATTACCCATGCATACCCACTGGATGGTTGGCTGCTTGGTGGCTATCTCCACAGTCTTCTTGACCTCATTCTCTGCTCCCAATTAGGGAACAGGCTGGCCCCGAGAGATTAGTTAATCTTTTCCCTTTCTCCCTCTCTGACCTATCTCAGATTAGCCAAAAATTAGGTTTCTTTTCTGCTATTCTTATTTCAAGAGATCTCAATCTACAAAAAGGTTCATACTAGTCTTTTTTATATAGCTCCAATTGGCCAAATATATTTGAGTGCACTCTGATTTTATAACATGTTTGTCAGTCTATATATTTGTTGTCTGTTTATACTGTACAGATCATCTGTCCACTTTTGTCTATTTGACTGCTCTGTAAACAGCTGTTTCCTTTATTTGAGCTCAACAATTTTTTTCCTCCTCCTCTTTTACATTTTCAGATCATTTAATCAAGGTTTATTTGGGTTATACATTTAAAAAGCATGCTTCCACCTAGTTTGCCAGCTGGTTAAAATGTTTAAACTGGTTAAACAAAATCCCTTGGGGTGAAGAGACATTGGACAGTACTTCAACTGATGAATAAGAAAATGGCCACCTGGTGTTTAAACCAGTCTTATTCATTAATCAGAGGCCCCAATAATCTCCATAGCCTTATGAGAGACACCCCAACTAAAGTTCATATAACTGAGACAATTCATTGTGGTTGATCTAATGGTATATTCTTGCTCTCAAATGTAAAATTAAGATTGCTTATGATGACAAGTGTTTTCTTTCAGATCCAGATGTCTGCCTTTTCCTTGTGCTCTAGCCAGGATATTCAGGTCAGACCAACAGGAGGTCACCACTCAAATAATAATTTTTAAACAAAAACTTATATAATGTATATGTTATACATTTCTTTTACATTTCTTTTGCTGAGATCCACCAGATCTTTTCCAAAAAAAGGTTATATTATACATATTGGAGCCATAATTAACTATACTTAAATGACACTACAGCTGATCTCTCTCTCCTAAATAAAAAGATAAAATTAATAAAACAGGCCATCCTCAAAATCAGATGGCATTAGACATTCTAATAGCACAGGAGATATTTATTCAATTGTAAAACCTAAATGTTTGTATGACAAATCAATGACATGTCAATTTCTAAAATGTCCTAGACCTTATCCTTTGCCTCCTTATGGGAAGCCATTACTAAAGTTATAATCATAAATATCCTATTGATTCTATTTTTTTGACTCCTGCATGCTTAATTATTTGCCCATGTCTCCTTTAGACTTAAAGCTGTACACCTACCCAAGATAAAAGCCAGATGTCTTGTGACTATAGAAAAGGCAGATACCTTCCTCTGTGGTCCAGATCCCAAGACAAAAGGTAACTTGGCCCTCAAACCCCACAGGGAGACCTTATGTGGCTTTTCATGTTCTCAACAAACAACAGAGATAAAAATTAAAAGAAAAAATAACAATCTGATCTCTTAGCAGTGACACTTGGGGCTCCCAAGACAGGAAAGCCAAAATAAGGCAGAGCTGCCCAAGCCCCTCCTGGACCACGCTTCAAGTGCAGCAAAAAGGACTTTGGGCAAGAGAATGCCCCAACTGGATTGCAATCTCAAGGGCCATTGGAAGATCAAATATCCTAGCTGCCAGAGAGCAGATAAGCCATTCTCTTAATGCCTTCCCATCACAGGAGATTTCATCACCACCAGATTCATCACTGACTGATCTACTCAGACTTGCTGCTGAAGACTAATGGGGCTCAGGGTCCACAGCCCCCCATTAAGGTATCCTTCTCAGAGCCCCAAGTCCCACTGGAGGTTTCAGGTAAGACATTCTCTGTACTTGTGGACATAGAGGCCAAATATAGTGTTCTTCCTGAGTTTTCAGGCCGTTGTATAAAGTCCTCAGTCTCTATAGTGGGTGTTGACGGCCAACCTACACAGGCTTTACAGATAGGACCTATTCCATGCAGGTTCCAGGAATACCCATGTCTTCCTAATAATTCCAAAATGTCCCACACCACTTTAAGGTAGAGATCTTCTTCCCTGGTCAATCCTACAGTTTTAAATACCTCCAATCCCATCCGAGCTACCCATGCATGCTTATTTTAATTCAACTTAGGGATCCTTCAGTTTTTCCTTGCATTCCCTAATATCCCATAGCTCCCAAACATTTACAGGGACTTAAACCTATAATTAAGTGCCTTTTAGATAATGGTTTTCTTAAACCTACTCATTCACCCTATGATACTCCTGTTCTCCTGGTACTCAAGCCTGATGGGTCTTATTGTCTAGTGCAAGACCTTAGGATGATCAATAATGCTGTTACACCAATCCACCCAGTGGTGCCAAATTTTCTTTATACCAGGCTCTCTCATATCCCTCCCTCCACCACTCACTTTACAGTTGTAAATCTTAAAAATGCCTTTTTTACCATTTCCCCTACACCCTGTCAGGATTCCTTTGTGTGACTGACACTCTGAGGTCTCAACAACTTACACCTGTTATCACTATAGCAAAACCTCTCCTCAGAGATATACACCAACCCCTTCCTTTCCTATTCATCAGTTTCACGGACACACCCTGGTCAGGACTGGCAGGTAGATTTTACACACATGCCCTGCCACCAAACTCCCAAATATCTTCTCACCATTGTTTGTACTTTTCTAGGATGGATAAAAGCCTTTTCCACAACCAGGTTGACTGTAGATGCAGTTACTAAATTCCTGTTACAGAAAATCATCCCAAAGACTACAACCATAGCAGAGCAGCCCCTACCTGGTCTTCTTGGCAACCCAACAGTGGTCAAAGTTGCTGGATTTCCTTCCTGGTTTCACATCACTCAAGCTAAGCAGTGCCCTCCCAATCCTGAATCTAACCATCCTGAGTGGTCATCTCATCTTCTGTCACCTATCTGTCTCCATCTCACCAAGGCCTCAAAACCACAACACTCAGGCTAAGTCACGTTTTGTTATCCAATTTGGTTTCTAATTCCTTATATTCTATTAATTACCTTTTTTACAGCAGGACTCCTGACAGTCTTTTCTAAAGACTCTCATATCATGCATAAAATTGTCTTCATGCTGTTCTATGTGACAACTATCTTAGTTCTCTCTACCCTCAGCTGTTTAGTCAAATGTGAGAACCCTGAGGGTCTGGGCTCTTATCTCCCCTATAGTGACACAGCCACGGCCCTCCCCACCCCTCTTATTCTTTCCAGCTCAACTCCTGGACCAGAAACAAGCCCTACCTACCCTCACTTTTAACTTTATTCTTTCAGATGGAAAAATAATCACCGCTCATAAATTCACTCCTAACCCAACACTTATTTTTCAGAATTCTACCTAAACATGGTCCTGATGAAACGACATATTTAAATCAAAGGGACCTTTCCTTCTACCTCCCCTGGGTCCTTAAATATGATACTGGCCTTACTCCTCATAGCACCTTGTCTTATTGTTTTTCCAGTCTAAGATGCGGGCATTTACCAATGATGAAGTTGTCCTGGCCAAAACATCTGGTACCAACTTCTACATCTACGTGGGCATCAGCCATCATCCCGTCAAACTTCCTAATCCCTGATACGGCACCCCCTGCCAGCAGGAAGTAGTAAGAAAGAGACTTTGCCCTTTTCCTAACAACAAAAAGACGGGAATGAAAGGACTATGCCCGGCGTGGCATTACGTAGTGGAGGTGAGATTAAGGATGTTTACTTTAAAGCCACTCCCTCTTTCCCATATGACAACTTCCTTTTTCCTGTCCCCGTGGGGCAAAAAAGGTTCCAATCAGCCCCCTGTGTGTCATAAAAAGCCCGCCCTAAGTGCCACCCCTGTCAGAGTTTATAAATATATCCAACACCCTGCTTTCTGGCCAGAGAATGCCAGGCTTCTGTAGCCATGGAGTTCTCCACGTCCTCGTAATAAAAGCTACTTTTATATTATATTTTTCTCTCTTACTGTGCCAAAACACCTGGCATTGACTACACAGTCCCTTCACAAAATACTATGCAGAAGACCCAGTTATTGTAATCCCAAATATTGCATACAGTCATCCAAATACTGTAATCCCTTTTGTAGTCTCCCTTACAATCCAAAAGGTTATATTTATAATCCCACTGAGATGTTATTGGAATCCCAGCAAATTCATTCTAATCTACCACCTCCAATGCAACCCACTTATAGAGTGAAGACACCAAGACATACTCCAAGTTAAGGGCAGCCAAGGGGTCTTTTTTTTTTTTTTTTTTTTTTTTTTGCGGTACCAGGGATCTATCTCACAACCTTGCACTTGCCAGGCAGGCACTTATGCCACGAAGCTAAATCCCCAGCCCCAGCCAAGGGATCTTAAATCTAATCCCTGTGAGGATTTGTTAACAAAGGCCCTGATCCTAGGCCTCTCCCAGAATTTATTATCTTGTGAAGAAGGGAGTGGCTCGAGGATGAGTGACAGTGAGGATGGGGAACTAGTGAGTCACTTGAGCTGGCCGGCCAGGTAGGGAGAAAACCATCTCTGCAAAATGCAGAGATAGATATGCAGAAGGCTCAATTTACATAATTCAATTAAGATAGAAACTGAATTTGTTTTAGGAGGCTGTTGCTTTGGTTTCTGATATGTAAATTTTTGTGCCCTGGGGAGTTATGGCCTCTTTACCTTAAGGCTCACACCCAGTTGACATTTCTAGAGCTGATGGCTCTAATATCCCTCTGTGCTTATATATTTTAGAGAACACTATAGTGAGGAAACAGGAGACTGTCTGATGGCTTTAGAAATTACATAACAGTACCTCTGCTAGCCTTATTTACAATGCTTAGAGCCAATTAAAGAAAAAAAAATACAATAGCAAGCTCTGTACTTATCAGTATAAGGAGGTAAGTTTCCATATAGTCAAAGTTGTAGCAATTGTTCTACATTCAAGAGGAGTCAAATTGTCTCCCAGTTTTCCCAACTCGCTCACACTCTTGCTCAGTGAATCCCAAGGAACTCTTATAAAGTTTTAAGAAAGCCAAAGCCTCAGCTATAAAAAAGGATGATCTTGAGGCCTTCATAGGTAAATGGAGACAACTTGAGTCTATCCTCATTAGTGAAATAAATAAGAAATATCACATTGTGTCTCTAATGTAAAAATAGGAACTATAAGAGTAATAAAACCCCAAGTGTGTAATTGCTATTGTTAAAAAAGAGGAAAAGAAAGTGCTCTAAGGGACATAACTGCATGTATGTTTGAGTATGTAAAATAGATGACCATATTGCTAAATCTTTGTTGGATCTTTGAGCAGAACTGTTTGCAGTCTCACTGTCTGAATGTCTATGTATCCTTTAATTTTGTAACTTGAACAACTATATCTAAGATGACAATATGTAATTTATCAACTAGTGATTTCTTAGTGGGTTTTTTCCTTTTTTTACTTTGGAATTCTGTATTGTTGCTACCCTTTTTTCTGATTTGCTTTTTTTTTCTCTTTAAATGAAAATATTAAATAAAAAAATAAAAATGAAACAACAAATGCAATAAAGGACTTCAAAGGGGAAAAAAAGCCGAAGCCAAAGATAGATGTTCAGTTAATCATTTCGGCCCTGTCTCTTAATTCTCTTTCTGACTAGGTGTGTATTTGTACCTACTTTTCAAATCAAAATAATAAATAGTTGGAGATACATATATGGATTGCAAATGACTATGAAGACACAAATTCAAAACTCAGGATGCCACCTTATATCCATTAGAATAGCTACTATCAGAAAACTGGAAAATATCAAAGCATTGATGAGAATAAGGAGAAAACAGAACTTATGTATCTCTTGATGAGGAATAAAATGGAAGTAAATGGAGGAAGTACAATGGGGTTTTCTCGAAGAGGAAGCCACTATGGAATGTGGCAGTTGCATAAAAAAATCAGAAACAGAACTACTGTAACATGCAAAAACTGTATTCGGGTACTTACCAAAAGAACTGGAAGTCTCAAAGAATGATTTGCTATCCATGATCACTGCAGCATTATTCACAACAGCCACGTGGGGCAAGGAACCCAAATGTTCATTAACAGATTGATAAGCAAATGTGACACAGGGAACAGAATATTATTCCATATTAAAAAGCTAAAGCTGGGTGCAAGGGCCACATGTGTAATCCCAGCTGCTTGGGAGCCTAATGCACAAGGATCCACAAGGCCAGGCACGGCAACTTAGCCAGACCAGGTCTAAGGCCTGGGGATGTACCTCAGCACTCCATGCTTCAGAAAAGCAACACAAAGAATAAAATAAGTAATTAAGAGATTATGACAAGGGACCAGGGATATAGCCCAGTGACACAGAGGCTGAATTTGATTCCCAGTACTGGGGGAAAAAAAAAATTATGACATATGCTGATAACTTGGAAAGATCTTAAAAGATTTATGCTAAGTGAAATAAACCAGTTATAAGAAGTTAAATACTAAAATGAATCCATTTAGATGAGGTATCTAGAGTAAATCCTTTGAGACAAAAGAATTCAAGTTGTCAGGGGAATGGGAGGACAAGGGAAACTTTCTAATGAATTTCATTTTGGCCATTGATTGTATAATGGCACGAATGCAGTTACCCCTAGTGAAATGTCTATTTCAAAATGGTTCAGATGGAGAATCACACCTTCCCATGAAGCAGGCTCAGCCATGCAGATTGGTAAGAGACTCAGCAAGAAGACTGCCTTTCTGTGAGCCAGCTGCCTTTCTGTGAACCAGCTGGTATATGGGCTTCGAAACCCCAAGAGCCTAACACCTACTCCATTCCCTGGAGGTCAGCAACTGACTGATTGGGAGGACTCTGGGTGAGATGATAGCAACTGAGGCAAAAGATATAGCTTGATGCTTGAATTGTTTGGTTGACTTTGTAGACCTGGGCATCTACTTGAAGGATGGCAGTGTGCACTGTGGAAACTATGGGGAATTTCCTTCTGTCTTGTTTTTGAAACCCAATGTTTTGTTCCATTTTAGTTTTTATTCCTGTGTCTGATAGCTGAGCAACTACTTTGAGAAAGCAATGTGCAGTACAACAACCATCATTAAATTCCTATCTCTTGCTTTAAAAACCTAAATATAGCTATTGTGTTTCGTTGTTGCTGTTTTGCTTTTGTTGTTTTTTAGGTTTGTTTGACTCTCAAGTTATCTGTTTAAAATAAAATAAATATTTTCCAAAGAGGCAGCAATATACTCTTAAAGCAATGTATATGACACTGATATTTCTACTTAGATAGCTAATTATATTCACTTCCGTTCGGATCTCTTTGGCTAAAAAAATAATTTGGCTATTTTTCCATACTCATGTATTCTGTTTAGGTCCTTATAAGACACCACTGGAGAGCTAATTTATTCTGTTTCTGTCAGTCTGTCTGTTTCTGCCAATGTGAGGACACAGTGAAAAGACAGCTGTGTGCAAAATAGAAAGGAACCAGCATCACCAACTGACTTTAATCTTGGACTTTTCAGTTGTCAGAACTATGAGAAAATAAATTTTTGCTATTTAAGCAAAAAACGGTTACGGATGGTAATGACTACATAATGTATATTTCACCAATTTTTTAAAAAGTAAAAAAGGTAGGGATACAGCTCAGTGGCACAGCACCTGCCCAGCAAGCATGAGGTCATGAGTTCGATCCCTGATACCAAAAGAAAAAAAAAAGTAAAGAGTGAGGGCTGGGAAGAAATTTGATAGCGAAATAGTTAAGTGTTTTATCTGACCACTTGGTTGGGCTCAAATATTTGATCAAACTTATTCTGGGTGGTTCTGTGAGGGTGTTCTGAAAATTAACGTTTATAGCAGTGGACTGAGTAAAGCAGTTTGCCCTCTGAAACGTGGGTGGGCCTCATCTAATCAGAGGAAAGCGTGAGCAAAGCCTGGCCCACCCCAAGCAAGTGAAAGGTTCCAGCAGACTGCCTGCACACTGCACCTGCAGTTTCAGGGCTCAGCTTGAGCGGGGACTCTGGCACGGGGGATCTGTATGCAGCCTGCTGGTCCCCCACGTGGACTGGAGGCCTGCCAGCTTCCATAACTGTGTGAGCCAGTTCTTTGTAAGATTCTATACACACACACACCCCTTTGTGTTTCTCTAGGAAACCCTACTACATACACAATAGGAGTAAAGTACAGTGTTATTTGTTAACCTGGGTGACAGGTGAATGAGTATTCCTTGATTTATATCTAAGTTTTATGCTTTCTTGTGTGATTCTTATCCCAACTAAAATGAATTTAAAAATCTAAGACCGGGATGAGATCAGTCTAGTCACAATTTATATCTTATGGAAACTCTTCAAGACTTTAAATAAAATAACCTGGAGCTGATAAGCCCATCTGCAGCCAGAGACTGTGGAAAGTCTGGCAGATTTACATGCATCGTGGATGATGTCTCTGTAATGAGTCATTGGGAGAAATTAGGAGTTTTTGCAGTGCATTAGGAATAATAATCCCTCATGCCACTCTGACAGGCTACCCAACTAGATAATTCCTGGTGTCGTTTCACAGAGCATCCCCCCCCATTCATCCTAATCCTGTAATTTCATGGTAAATTCTCACTATTGAAGCACATTTCTAAAGGCCAGAATCATCACTTTTTCAACCCGCAGAAGACCTATGCTGGAGTAAGCACATAAAGCCAAGGGGTGAGAAGAAAAATTATCACTAGCCCTTCAAAGCGCCAAAGTGCTTAACTTAGCCTGGTTAAGTTTTAATATCTCGCATTGAAACATTCTGAAGCCTTTATAATCACACTTGTATTTCAACAGCAACATTTTTTTACAACTAGGAAAAAATTATAATTGTTCAATAATATGTAGTATGTATTCCTGCTACAAATTAGAGTCAAAATGGAGGCTATAGAAAACAATTGTTGGTAAGGCTGAGTAACTTTATGGCTATCTTTTGATATAAATCACCCATAAATACATAGTTGAATTTGAATGTGTCCAATTTCCCGAGATATAATTATATGCACATAAATTCAAGTTTTTGTTTGGCTGGTTTTCTTGAGACAAGGTCTTACTATGTAGAGCTCAGTACATGTGGCCCAAGTTGGCCTCAAACTCACAATCCTCCCACCTCAGTTTCCCAAGTGCTGAAATAGATAACAGCTATACCACACCTGTCGACAAAATTCAAGTAGTTGGCCATAGGCTTGTGGCAAATTACAGAAAAGAACATTCAGAAGTTGTTAGGCAAAACGTGACTAAAGTAATTTATCTTCTATAAAAGCTTTTAAAATTTATTTTTAAAATATTAAAAGTATGTTCATTACAGAAAATCTGGACATTTTCAATCAGGAAAACTACTAGCAATCTTAATTCATGAAATTCCTGTTTTATGACTAAAAGTGAATGTCATGTTGATGGTAACAAGTATAGTGCTCTGCTCTAAAAATATCAAGCTGAGGCATTTGCCAAGTTCAGAGCTACCTTTGCAAATACCTGTTCTAGTCATTCCCATTAACAGACCTGCAAAACAGGTGATAGTCCTTTCATTGCACCACAAAAAGGACTTGAGCTCAGAAAATTATCTTACTGATAGCTACAGTTTGGTTACTGAATATCCCCTCCAGGTCAGTATATTGAAAGCCTGGTGAGCAAGGAGTGCTGTTCAGTTGACAGAGAAGATTCTTAGTCAGTGAGGGTATGCACTTAAAAAGGATCCTGAAAACCCATCTCCTCCTGTTCTGTCTCCTGGCTCACAATGTAAACCACAACCTGTCTCCCGATCTCTTGCCCTTACCAGAAGCCCAAAGCATGGAGCCACTTGATCTTGTACAGCAACCTCCTGAACATTAAACCAAAATAAACCTTTTCTCTTACAGAGTAAACCACATCAGGCATTTTGTTATAGTAACACAAAGGTAATGACCTTGCTACTAGTAACTGGGGAAACCATACCAAAACCAGACTTGGTTTCTTTTCACTACACATAAGTCTGCCATCAAGTAACAAAAAATTAACATTAAAAAAAAAATCTGGACTAGATTACATTTGAATTAAAACCTACTCCATATTGGTTTTTGATTATTTTTGGCTTTTTGAGATGGGATTTCACTATGCAGTCCAGGCTGGCCTTGAATTTACAGTGATCCTCCCGCCTCAGTTCCCCAGTGCTGGGATTATAGGTATGTGCCACTATGGATGGCCTACTACCATACTGTTAATAAGATGATTTAGTTTTCAAAGAGACATTTAATTCAGATTCCAACACTTATCGCATCCAAAGGTTTGGGTACTGAAAAGCTGGAGGTATCTTTATTCTTATTTTTACCGGTACTGAGGATCAAACTCATGACTATGTGCTTGCAAGGCAGGCACTTATGCCGCTGAGCTAAATCCCCAGCCCCGGTATCTTTATTCTTAAAGTGGTTGAAATTATTATTCTACGTTAAAACCCATGTAAACAAACAAGTATAACTACGTAGGACAGCATTTCAAGCAAATAAAGTCTGATGAGAAATGTCCTATCACATTCAGTCACTATCTCAAGCTATTTCTCTGTTTCACAAATGATCTTTACCAATTTTTACATCTGGAGCCTGTAGTACATGGCTGTAAGCTTCTATGTGGATTTTTAAAGTTTTGCTAAAGATGCTGTAGAGGTTCTACATATAAAGCATACCAGTAATACACTGCTTTAAATAAACTGGGGTTCACTGACTGATAGAATATAATAAACGTTGAAGGGGCTGGAGATACAGCTCAGCAGCACAAACCCTTGACAAACATGAGGTCCTGAGTTCAATTCTCAATGCCCCCAGAAAAAACAACTAAAAAAATGTATAACAAATGTTGGGGTGGAGGTCCCTTGACCAAGTTGTGGCCCATGTAGTCACTAGCACAAGGGACAGAACAGTGGTCTGGAAATGCCGTGCTGGTTTGCGGAAGCTGTATGAGGGTCTCGGGAGGGTGTGGTTGTGGTCAGAGTATGAACTGGGCATCTGAGTGACACAAAGAGAAAAATGTGAGCTAGGTTTCTGTTAGGGGGTACAAATACAGAAAGGAGTTAGAGTTACCCATGTGAACTTTTTGGTTTATACATGAATAGAAATATCAAAAGATGTCAAGATTGAGCCAGGGATTTAGCTCAGTGGCTTAAGTGCTTGCCTGGCAAGCACAAGGTCCTGAGTTCAATCCCTGGTACAAAAAAAAAAAAAAGTCAAGATTAAAGACAAAAAGGTTGGGGAGGGTGAGCCACATCTGCAATCCCAGAACCCTGGAGGCTGAGGCAGTGGGATCACAAGTTTGAGCCCAGCTCAGGCAACATAGCAAGGCCATCTCAAAATAAAAATTTCTAAAGAAAGGGATTAGGCTCAATATGAAGGACCTAGTCTCAACCTCCAGCACCACAAAAAAAAAAGACTAAACACCGAAGAATTCTTCCAGATTTAATCTAAAACATCACAGCAACAAATTTTAAGAATTCTAGGATGGACAGCTATACACAGACGTTCGTGGCTCAACTAATGAAATCTGAATGAGGTCTATAAATCCACATTATTCACATGAAATCAAAGTTAATGTCTTGATTTTGATAACTCTATGGGTTATCTAGGAGTAACACTACTATTATGGTTAGAAACGTTAAGTGTCCATGTAAATATTACAGTTTAGAGGTAGATGCCCCTCAAAAGCTTGCACACCAGGGCAAGGTTTTTGGAAGGCTGTGCTGTAGGACTGGTCATTAGGAGCTGGGATCTGGTCAGAGGCCCTTCAGCAGGGACCTGATTCAACAGGAAGCACTGCGCCTCACTCCTTCCATCTCCTTGGCTCTTAGCTTCCTATCTGCCATCAGGCACCCACAGCAACTTTATAAAACAGAACAAACTCCAAGTGGGAAAAAAGAGTACATAACAACGTGTGCTGTGGAGCTGAGCCTGGTGACACACACCTGCAATCCCAGCACTTGGGAGGCTGAGACAGGAGGACTGTTATGAATGAGGACAGCTTGGGCTCTACAGTGAGTTCAAGGCCATCCTGAAATACATAGTGAAAGCCTATCTCAAAAAAAAAAAAAAAAGACATTATGCTACTCTGTAAACAAAAGACTGTAAAAGTATATATAAATACAAACTCATATGCTATAGCAACATTTTCTTTTTAAGTGTTTTGCTTAGTTAAGGCTGACCTTGAACACTCCATAACCCAGGCTGGGCTCTTGATTCATGGTGCTGCTCCTGCCACAGCTTCCTGAATGCTGGGATTACAGATACAAGCCACAAATCCGGCAGGAGCACACTGTAATATATGTAAAGTAAAATGATACCCTCAGTTAAAGAACTTAATTCTTTCCACGATTCTGGTTGCTAACCAAATTGGATGAAATCCAAGACAAATTCAATGGTTAGCTTCAATACTGACGTTATAGGGAGATTTAATTTGGTTCTTGTCCAGTTTGGTTTGTGACCAGAATCATGAAAGAAATCAATCTTGATCAGTTCCTTAAATGTGTTCCTAGAAGTACAGTGGTTTCTTATAAACACAGGAGAGAGGCAACTAGAAAAGACTGAGAAAGCAGGGTTTTACTCTCTGAAATTTTCTAAATTATTCTATATGAATCGTAGAAAGTAAAATCCAGAATGTCTGAATTCAGTAGCTATCGAACCCAGCTATTACGCCGCCTACCTTAGAAGCAGTCAGGAAACCTTTTTTAAAGAAGACTAGCATGTCTCTGTTTTCAAAATTCTATTTCATGAGTCCAGAGTAATTCAATAAAAATAAATTTGCTCTAGTTAATTCCAAAATTGCTAGTTTAACCAAATTACACAAATCTGACCCACTATAATCCTCAGTAAATTAGGAAGTTTAGAAATAAATACTGAGTCCAGTGGGAGAATAACAGCATATAGTGGGAAAAAAAGCTCAAAAGTGAAATCACAGAATCTGCACTGGCCCTGAATAAAGGGTGCCAAGCCATGCAAGTCACTCTACCTTTCTGCCTTTATTAAGGACCTAAATGTATCATCCGGAGTGTAGCGGGGCACAGGATGTGGCAGGGGTTGGACCCCATAGTTGTGACTTTTGCTTCAAAACTCTGGGCCACTGATGGGGCCAGCCTGGTAGCCGGTGGGGCCACCCAGGCAACTGAGACGAGGAAGGCCTATCTATGGGTCCAACCATCACTGCCGACCCCCTCAGCCTGAGTGGCGGGTGCAGCCCCAGGCAGGCATAGTAGCAGTGTCCCTCTGTGGGCTTCCATGGGGCCCCTGCAGCAAAGCAGCTGAGGAGGCACCAGTGCAAGCCCTAGGAGGCACAGCCCACAAAGGAACCACAGGTGGTGGCCACACCTGGATAGTTCATCCTTCCCGTGACAGTGGGCAGCATGGTGGGCATCACAAAGGCAGGACCTTCAACAAGGTGGAGCATGCCTGAGCTGACAGCCACTGCCTTGGAGAGCTCTCTATCACCTACATACCCATTAGGAACAGCTGCCTGGCATCCTTGCCACCCACCCTTAGGTCTTCATCCCCCTCGAGTAGCACCCAGCTGTTAAAGGCGTCTCTGCCCTCCCCAAAAGTCATGGTCACCTGAAAATTGCATAGCATATATACAGATCCTCTGGGTTCTTCAGAAGGAACTGTGTACATAAATGTACAGCAAGATTGTATCATTATTTTTAAATGATCAATTGATACAAGCAGATACAGAATTACAATTCTAGGTTTCAAGAGGTGGTTCATGTCTTCCTTTTATTGTGCTTTTACCTCAATATATTAACCATTTTTTACTGGGCTTAAACCGTTACAAGATTTTTTAATTGATGAAACAAGCCAAGTGTGGTGGCACACAATTGTAACCCCAGCCATGCAGTGGCTAGAGTGTGAGAGGACTGCAAACTCCGGTCCACCTGCTTAACTGAGACCCTGTTTTGAGATTAAAAATAAAAAACAAAAGCTGGGGACATAGCATGTGGCTTATCACTCCTGGGTTCAATGCTCAGTACAGAAAAAATAATCTAATGCACAAAAAACAATTAGACAGCTGATCCTTACATTTTGAAGGATAACTCAATACAAGGAAACCAAGCATCACATGCCAACCATACGTATTTATTATTCATGAGTGGTCAAGACTTACAAGGGTCGTTATTATTAGCATAACCACATATGAAATATCACTTAGCAACACGGAGTGAAAAGAACAGTTATATATTTATATTAAAAAAATACACATACACACTCTTGGGTGCTTACCATACACTGCTACAAAAGCAGGGGGTATCAGGCTGCAGAAGTTCCGCTATACATAACATGTTGGTATCTCAAGCATAAAAATTGTATTTAAGTTGCAAAAATAAAGTTTCTTTCTTCAAACTTTTGATCTGAGCTCAAGCAAATAATGAACACCAATGATTTTTATACAATTTCATACACTTGAAAACAATCAACATACAAGAGTCAACATCTGCAAAAACAAGTAAACCCTGAAAATAGGAAAGTTACAGGAGTGAACAATGCATTTCATCCAAAAAAAGGTTACAGCAGATCTGTTTCATCCTGGCTCTCAGATATTTAAGAATCTTATTTTATTCCAACTTCAAAGTAAACCAGAACAAAACGATAAAGAGAGAAATCATTAATGCAAACGAGGCATAAATGCCCTTTAAACTTCTTTATATACCTTCACTAGTGCAAGAGCATCATTTACCTGAAAAACTGTGAGACACAAACTGAAGAGTACTCATACAAAACTATTTCCTTTTTTTTCTTTAAAAAGTGCCTCTTATCATACTTTTCATTAAAACAACAACAAAAAAAATTAGAAATGTACATAAACTAATGAAAAACCGTTTGCCTCCATCTCTTGTCAATGAGGAAAGGCCAGAGTGATTCTTTAATTCCAATTCGAAATGGTGTTCGCTGGCCAATGCCCAAGGTCTCCAATTTGGAGCAGTCAAGCTGAGCATTTCTTGGACGTTGCGCTCCTAAGACAGGACTGTCAGTAATCTTTAAAGAAAAATAAAAACAAACAATGAAACGTGGATGGAATCACATCCTGAGGCTTGATATTATTTCATTTTGCCCTTAATGCAAGAAACCTAATTTGAACAACCCTGGAAAATAAATGTCTGCCATCACCAAGACATTTCCCGTAACCTTCGATACTTACAGACTTCACAGGCCAACAGTTTAGAAAGTTTACAAGCAAAGTTCACATTGATTAGTGCTGAGAAAGGATGTTACCCAATATACCCCAAACATCCCAAAGAGTATGATCAATAATATCCACTACAGATGAATCTGGCCTTTCAAGAAGCCAGGGGGTTTCAAGTGCCAGGAACTCACAGGTCTTAAATGGCTGCTGGGGAGGTTGAAGGCATCTGCGATGGCACACGCCATTTCATACTTGGTCATCTGCTCATTGCCAGACCAGTGGAATGTTCCCTTAATTGACGGATCCTAAAACAAGGACAAAAAAGACCCAATACAGTTTCAAACAGATTTTTGAGTTGAGTGGGATGACAGGTT
>PVLA01002452.1:167154-269487 GCA_004027455.1 Hydrochoerus hydrochaeris
CCCATCACTCTTGCCACTTTCTGAAGCAGTTCTGGAAATCTGCTTTCTTGGGTATCTTTTCTTACAAGGTATGATTACAAATTCAGTGACAGCTGCCTTCAAGTGACATCCAACACAAAGATGGGCTAGTAAAAATCATAGTTTGTCCTCAATTCATGTTTTTTACTGGATCTGGCACAGTGGGACTTCTTTCCAAAACTCAAAATGATCACAAAATATAAAAGTTTTGAATCAATTCTGGACATCAAGGCAGCCATGACAGCTGAACTGAACACATCCAGAGGACCTGGCTTCAGAATGTCACAGTGACAATGAAGTAAATGTTCAAAGCAAGGAGTACTTTATGGGAGGGACTCATGGCGAAGTCTTTTAAGGAAATAAACGTGATTTAAACATTCACCATCACCCCCATCTTTTTCGTTTTGAGATAGGGTCTTATGTAGTACATGGTGCCCTTGAACTTGCTTTAAATTAAATAGCCCAAGCTGCCTCAAATTCCCAAGAGCTGAGAGCCACACTTCATGTTCTTAATTGTAGCTAAACTGACAAATTCCTATTTAGCTTCCTGTTTGGCACTATGTATATCTTAAAAACAAAAGATATTAGCTGAGGAATTTGTCACCTAGCACACACACACAAGGTTTCTCTCACCTTGCAAAATAAACTTTGGAATCTGTAGGGTGCAGTAAACAATATTTTCATTTCTCATGAATACAGTTTACTATCTACTATCTGCAAACTATTTATGGTCTTTAGTTTTATAAAAAAAAAAAAAAAAAACTTTAAAAAAAAGTTTTATGAAAATACCTTCAACTTTCCCTCTAAAACCCTCCCAAACTTAGAGAAGAACGTTCAGGAATAGAAAAGACAGTGGGCCTGCACTACAATGAGAAGACAGCCCCTCCCTTCCAACGTCTTTCTTACCAGCATTCTCTTCTCTGCCAGTTGTCGACACACAGTGGCTACGTCCTTGACATGAGTGGGAAACCTCTGCTGCCAGTGGTCCATGTTTGCAGACTTGTTGCTGAACTGCACTTTATCAAACATAACAGTGACTGCACTTTCTTCAAGCTTTTCAACCTCTCCATACAGAACAGGAATTCTCAAAACAGCAGCTCCTAGAGACAAACATATACAGAGTATTAAACCTGATGAGTTCTTTCCTAAGTTTTGGTAGTGGGTTTAAACAGCATCAAAGTACAAACCCTGCCGCTTTTTATTAAAATATGCCAATAACATAGTTCACTTATGATGCCAAATTAATAAGTATGATCATGAATATTTCAAAATATGTTCCATAATTTGGAATACTTTTAAACATAATCTCTACATTAATTATTAAAAATAAAACCACTAGATGCAATAAATAATCCTAATAAAAGCAGTAACATTTTGGGAGCAAATGGAAAAATTCTCAGATATACTCTGCATTTGATTACAATACTATCTTAATGTTACATTTCCTGAGTGTGATAACTACACTACAACATCCTTGATGGAAGTGTTTTGGGGTTATATGCAAAAGGTATGGTAAAAGTATATATATAAAACAATCATGCCAAACCTTTCACAACTAGTCAATCTATGTGAGGGGTTTGTGTTTATACCCAACCACTTTTTTATATATAATAGTTACATTTGTTTGGGGGAAGCTGTATACATACACATAGCATATCTTGATCATTTCCAATCCTTTTCCTCCTCCCTTATCTTCTCTCTTCTTCCCCAATCCTCTTTCTTTACTGCCAAAAAGTCTGCCTTTATTTTATTTTTATTTATATTTCAAGTTTCTCATGTAAGAGAAACCACATGATACTAAACCTTCTGGCTTACACTGTCTTAGAACCAATGATGAAGGAATTTTAAGGTATTTAGATTAGATGGTGCTGAGGGATTATAACAGTCTTTGAGTAGCTAGCATTTTAAACGCATGTAAACATTAAGATATGCTTACAGTCTTCAACTGTGTTGAAAACTGTAACCTCAATGCAACAGTACTGGGAAGTAGGTCCTCTTGAAAGATGTTTAAGTCATCAGGGTAACCTGATCTTAGATGCATTATTATCATTTTATAAAAGAGTCTGATAGAGGAAGCTCATTGCTTTTGCTCTCATTTTACTGTCATGTGAAGACAGCAGTAAACAGACCCTCTGCACACACTGGCACCTTGACCTTGGACTTCCCACTTCTAAAACCATGAGAAATGAGTCACTCTGTGTATTCTACTACATCAGCATAAAGTAGACAAAAACAAAAACGTTTCCTTGGATGAGTTCTGCCAGATTAATTTATAATACAAAAGATTAATCTGAGAAACTAAATGTCCATCACTAAATTAGGGGCTGTTCCCAGGGACAAGATAGTCTTGTCTTGCTTTCAGAGCAGACAGAATCATGTACTGGGCTACTGCTGGTGGGAATAAGATCTCTCAGAGCCAACTCCACACCTACCAAAATGAAAAGAAGTGGGGCGAAGCAGAGTTTATGGGACAAAATGTGTACCTTTCCTAAGGCAGAAAAAAATATTTCTATGCAAAACCGCATTTTATGTTTTCCTCCTTGAGACAGCATTTTAGGACTCCATTCTTTTTTTTTAAAATATATTTCAAAAATGGTTATAATTTGTCACGGAGAGTTTTTATTCTTAAGAGTTAAATTTCTTTTAAATTTTTTTTCAGAGATACACTTATACACAAATAAATATAAGAAAAAAAATAAACAGGAAAAAAGAAAAACCAAACATAAGAGAATACTTTAAATAAGTAGATTACTTCGTTATATTGCACTATTTTTTGAAAGTCAATTATAAAAATTAGCACTTTAAGATTTGTTTTCTATCTACAAAGATGTGTATGTATACACTCAGAATGGAGAAAGTTGAGCGTTCACAAAGTAGCCAGCCTTTAAGACCTTAAGAAGTCTGTATTTTGTAATCTCTATTTATATTCCTTGCCTTTTTCTATTAAAAACACATAACCAAAATCCAATCCTAAAAAACAATCAGAAAGTCAGGCATGGTGGCGCGTGCCTGTAATTCCAGCACTTAGGAGGCTGAGGCAGGAGGAATGACATGAGTTTGAGGCCAGTTTGGGCTACACAGTGAGTTCAAGACTAGCCTGAACTACACAGCAAGACAAGATCCTGTCTCAAAAAAACAAAACAAACAAACAAATAAAACAAAAACAGGAGGTGGGGGGAGGAAGAAAAAGCTATGTCTTACCTAAATTGTTCTCTAGGACGGCCTTTTCTCCTTCCAATTTAGTTTTGCCATACATATTTAGGGGAGCTGGTATGTCTTCCTCTCTATAAGGTGGATTTGTTCCGTCAAACACATAATCTGAGCTAATGTAGATGAGAAACGCTCCAACTGCAGCTAACAACAACACAAGGGATAAGTCTATTAAATTTTTAAATAACAGTACTCCTTAGGGGAATTTAGAAAAGTTTGTTCAATACGTACAAATCCCTTATAAGTCATCTACAAAACTTTAGTCATTGAAAACTCAGTGATTAGATTATAAAGATTTTATGAAGTCATCATTACCTGCTTCCTTTGCTAAATTCCCAGAAGCATCCACATTAAGCTGAGAAGCAGCATCTGGCTGATTCTCCACAACATCTGGTCTTCTCTCTGCTGCACAATGTACTATGACATGAGGCTGGAAGTTAAACATTTGATGTATTTTTAAGCCCAAACAGAATAAAACAGAGGAATTATAGCTCTCCTAAATTAAGTTAGAAGAAATATTCCTTAAATCAATACTCCTTCAACTAAGAACACCCCGTATCTAGGACTAAACCCAGGGCCTTGTGTGTCGCTCCTTTTATTTGCAAGCAAAGTTGTCTGCCTTGAACTGGCAATCCTGCCTCAGCATCCCAAGCAGCGGGGATTGCAGGCATGCACCACTGTGCGCAGCTGCAATTTTTATTATAGTTTTGTCAGGCTTTCTTCTCCCATCAAGGTTCAAAGTTCTTGAAAATGCATATGTAAAGTCCTAAAAATGAAAGAGCAATTTAGTAATCCCAAAACAAAATTAGAGGGGAAAAAAATAACTTTCTGTTCAAAGGATGTTTCACTTCCCAGTCTGGACAGAATTGTCATTTATGTAATTAGAATACCAAGTAGCTAAGTGTGGTGGCACACATCTGTAATCCCAGCACTCTATGAGGCTGAGGCAGGAGGACTGCAAGTTCAAGCCCAACTTGGGCAATTTAGCAAAAGTTGCATAGAAAGTATTATTTAGAAAACAGTGCATAACTGAAGGATTTTTGTGGTTTGGTTTTTTGAGACAGTGTCTTACTATGTAGTTCAGACTGACCTCTAACTTGTAGTGATCCTCCTGCCTCACCTCCTGAGTGCTGGGATCATTACAGACATGTGCTATCACACCCCATTCCATACACCAGTTTTTTTAAACAAAATGCTTCATATCACTGTCTTTGTCAACCAATATCACAAACTAACTTTAAGGAGTAACTTATACTCTGTCACTCTAAAAGAAGTATAAGGACTACAAGTTCAAGGCCAGCCTGGACTACAAAGCGAGGTAAGGCCAACCAGAAATGCATAGCTGGCCCTATCTCAAAAAGACAAACAAACTAAATAAATAAGTAAATAATAACTGTATTACATACTGTTTCTGCTGAATGTTAGAAGTTTAAAAGTACAGTGACTTCTCTGGAAACAAGTATATTTTTTATATCATGTGATTTTTAAGATAATTCATGAGGACATTAAAATAAATAAACACATACCTGAAAATCATGAATGATGTGATGAACTGCTTCCGAATCCAACAGATTAACCTGTTCAAATTTTGGCCTTGCTCTTCTAAAACCACATCCAATTGCATGCCAGTTGTTCTGCTGAAATTCTTTGTACACAGCTCTACCAAGAAGCCCAGTGGCACCAGTAACCAGAACTCGCCTGCTGGGGACATTCACTTCCTCCTAAAGGTGAAGAAGTAAAACTTGCTTTACTTTAAGAGCACTTTTCTTAAAGAAATGAGACACCACTGTTGTTCAATAAGTACCTCAAATCTAAGTTCTCTGATTCATGCCACGTTTCCAAGTCAATTCTAAAGTTACAACTGAAGCATAAACTATACTCAACAGTTTCAATAATCCCAAGAAAAATAATGTAAGATGATACTTCTGATAACTACCTAAGTAGATTTCAGTCAGTAATGAAAGGCTTTATTTTTATAATGATGTCCAAATGAACAATAAACAAATAAAATGTTCTTCCATTTTTAAAAATGTTCAAGTTTCAATCAGGCATGTTGGCCCATGCCTATAATCCTGTCACTTGGGAGGCTGAGGCAGGGAGATTACTATGGGCTATGTAGTGAGTTCAAGGCCAGCCTGATTACAGATGTGATTCTGTCTCAAAAAACAAGTTCTAAACTTATAGTATGATTAAGCATTTGGGTTATATCCCCGAAAGAATTACAGAACAATATTTTTAGTTTTCAGTTTTTACTTCCAAGTTTTCTCTCATATATATATATGTATATATATAATTTTTATTTTAATTTTGGGGGTTACCAGGAATCGAACTTGGGATCTTGAGCTTACCAGCCCTAATCTATTATACTTTGATGGGGCTGAGAATTAGTCAAAATTTAAGAGGAACTTACTTAAAAGAAATTAACTTGTTCCTTACAACACAGTACAGAATGCTAAGTTTGAGTGGTTAACACACCTAAGTAAACTAAATTTACAGTAGATATCTATAGTTAAAAGCAATGAACACAAAGGGTAAGGAAAAATAATTTTAAAATAATAAATAATTGTAATTATAGGCTGTCAAAAGCTTTATGTATACAATAACACAAAACTTTTTTTTTCTAGCCTTTAGTTAGTAGTCATATATGCTTATTTAAAGGACATCAAAATTTGCATTTCTGGCATACAAAAAGCCTAAAATGAAAAGAGTTCACAGAGAATTTCAGTGTAAAAATAAATTTTTAAAGATTACTTCTTGGCTCAACCAATTTCAACACACTTAAAAAATTTAAAAGGAATTTTATGTGGGCTCTCTTGTAACATCTGGCTCTAACCCTGCTGATTAATCAAAACAAGAACTGCAGCCAGCAAAATATTTTCTTTGAATTTTGGCAAGAAGACATTTCTACAGTAACTTGAATGAAAAGAAGAAAAAACATGCCAAGTCTAGTAGAGAGGGAAGAAAAGAAATTTACACAATATAAACACTATAAAGCTTCCATGACAGATCTCAGCACTTACCGAGGTGGAAATGGTCTAATGCCTATCCAGCTGTACCTACAGATCGTATAATGCAGTTCTCATGAGGGAATTTTAACTGTTCAGGTTTTGAGACATCAACAAATCAGTGCCAAGCCCTGAACTACAATCATCTTGAACAACGATAAACACGCAAAGATACTTTCATTTCTTTACTGACTTCCTACTGTGAAGGATTATGCTACAAGCGAACACTCAGACACACCCATGCACATATGTAAACAAACGCACAACAGCACATTTATTCTAAATTTACCAAATTCCAAGTAACCTGAAAACTCTAAACACATTACATTTGATAAACATGTAATTTTTGCCATTAGTAAAAACGGCCATCTCCTATGTTTCTGTGTATGTGAGACATACTGATCTGGGGGACAGCAGTCTTCTGCTAAGAGCCGGGTAATTTCTGGGGACCACAGAACGCTGGGGGCTTAGATGGAGGGTGGGGGCACCAGGGACGGAGCTTCGCGTGCAAACTACAGGGCTTGTTCAAAGATCTACACGGCCAAACAGATCTGTATTCAATCTCACTGAACAAACTCAAGCCACCGTCCTATCCGCCGAGCCTCAGTTTCCTTATCACTAGATGCGAGGAACAACGGCATCTCAGAGCTACTAAGATCAAAGCAATGCATTACGGGCAGAAAATGAGCCTTGCACGAATTAAAGAGTTGCGAAAATTGTCACCTCCGACTGTTTCAGAAAAAAAAAACCTTTCCCCCTTCTTTTTCAAAACTACGAACTTCTAAGATCGAGAAACCCAAACAAAAGACGGAGAAGGAATAATCAAAAGTGAAATGACTTAAAACCCTCCCTCTTCCATCCCCGAGAGAGAAAACAGAACAACTCAAAGCAACCTCCCCCGACTGCGCGAGCGGCCTCCCCCGGCGGCGGCGCCGAGAGGAACGAGTTCCCAGCTCCGCGGCGGGGAAGGCGGCGCAGGCGATCCCGGCAGAGGCTCGCGCTGCACCGGGCAGGCGGCGTCTGCAGAACCACCCGGGCCCTGACTCCTCGGCGCCCCAGGTTTCACTGGGACCCTAGCCGACGCCCTCACCTCTACCAGTCGGCAACACCCGGGAACGAACTGGATGGACAGTTCTTTCTCCCGCCCCACCATGCCTGCCGTCTTGCAGCAGCCGCCTCCTCCGCGGCCCTGGCTGCACTTCCCCCCGACAAGGATGGTTCAGAACCGTAGCGCAGCCACCCTCTCCCCGCCTCCCTTAAGGCCAAGGCGACCCCCCGCTCGCCGCTTCCGGCTTCCGCCGCTAGCGCCGAGCCTGCTCATTGGCCACGCTTCGCCAACGCCCCAGAAAGGGGCGGGTGTGCGCCAGACGCTCCCAGCCCACGCGCCAAGTCTTAAAGTGGTACACACAACAAAGGCCCTCAAAGCAAGCAATAAACACGGCTTTGGTCCGGAAGGTTGTGATTTTTTTTTTTTTCTAAACTGCGCTCAATACGCAAAAAGCAACTGAGCATGTAATATATAAAGCACCATACAACATTTTTGAAGTGATACACGGCGAGAGGAAAAGAAAAAGGGAAAGAGAGATGCAGATTATCTAGAGAATTACGTGTGGGTTTTGAAAGATTTAGAAAGAGACAAGGAATAAAAATAGAAGTGTTGAGTCATCAACACCTCGGGAACTATTTGTTTTTCTGGCATGCTAGAAACAGTAATTGTGACATTCTAAGAATGTGATATTATTTTCAGCTAATTAAAAAGGTGTGGGGAAGAGGAAGGCGAATCATGTGGGCATCTGTTGAAAACGCAGATTCTCAAACTTCCACCGAAGGAAAAACTGGTAGGAGAGCCCGAGACTTTACTTCTTAGTGGATTTCACAGGATAAGAAGCCACAGTTTAGGGCGGCGATCCGAGCCTTGGGAAGCACAGAAAACTAACCCGGGTGCCGGGGAGCTCCATCGCCCGCACCCCATAAAATCAACTCCCAGAGGCGAGGGAGCCTCCAGCACGCACCGCCTCCCCCCGCTCCGCGGCGGTCGCGCGGGAGACTCAAAGCCGGCGCGGACCGCGTAGGATTCGCCCACTTTTCACCCAGCTGTCTGAGTGTTCACTTCTGGACACCCATAAAATAGGGATCTAAAAAACTGGCCACAAGCAAGACCTCGGCTTAGAATTTCCTAAGGCCTATCTCCAGTCTCGGTTTATTTTAAAGAGTAAGCAACCTTTGAAAAAGCTTCATCAGTGTCAGAGACTCCGGACTTTTCCTTCTTCCTCAACCCCACAAAGAGCTTATTTCCTCATTTATGTACATGTAAGAGTTTCTTCACAACAGAAGGCTGGTTGCCTTTGATCTCTTTTTTTTTTAAATGTTGGCTGTTACAGGTCAAAAATTTATCATTCCTTAGGCGACTGCTGAGAGGGCTGCCGGAGCACAAGGCAAGCAAAAAGTACAGACAACAAAGAAAACGAAGGAGCAGGGAGCAGATCCAAAACTCATTTAAAATATAGGAACTAAAAACTGCTTTCGACTGGAAGATTCCAGGATTTACATAAGCAACTAGCGTTATGATTCTCAAAGCAGCATTGAAAGAGGAACAAAAGTTTGCTTGCCTGCCATTTAAGAATCTGACTTGATGCTGGTTAGGTTAAAAAGTTGCATCTAGTTCTTGGGCATATGCTTGAGTACGGTTTGAATCATTTCCTTTAATGAGGGATTTCTTGATAAGGGTCTCTGCTAATTATACGCCATCTTTTTTACAGATGTTTGCAGCTTCACCTGGTAATAGCCACGGTAGGAACTAAGTTAGGTTAGCAGAGTCAACGCACAGAAAGACAAAAGCTGAACACACTGCGGTCGACAAAATCCCGACGGACCCGTCACACACACACACACACACACACACACACACACACACACACGCCACTGGGTTTAATTTGGTAAATGAAACTGCTGATCTGTTTTTGCATTTGAGTCAGTTCCTGAGTCAGTAACTCAACGTGGTCTGTGCTTCGGTGTTCCAAGATTATGTTTTAGGTCCATGAATGCCGCCTGGTTCTAGTATTTTCCTTACATATCATTCTGCTTTTTAACCAAGCGCCTGCTGAAATGCTTTCAAAGCAACTCTTCCTCCAGAATCCGTCTTTTCTTGAGTCAGTAGCTCTTACCTGTTCCATGTCCTCTGGCATTTCAGGCATGACTAGATTTCGGGAAAAGAATCGGTTGAGTCTCTGCGTCTACCTTCCTTGGTCGGGTCTTTGTCTGCTCTGCCTGCTTGGAGCCTCAAGCACGGCAAAACGTGAGACGCCGCTCTACTTGACCTTTTAAATTAGCATTTTGACTCCAATCCCGGAATCTCGTGCACTTTTCCACAGTGCAGTAAACTGGCAGCTGATTCCCTGTGGTACTTTCGAAAATACCCAATGAGGAGTTTCATGTTTAATTTCCAATCAAGCGAAGATTCTTACAAAACTATATGGCAGAATCCACTATTAATTTTTTAAAACTACACAAATTTTCTCTTGCAGGAAAAACAAGTCAACAATTGGAACGCACACTGTCCATGCAATTGTTTCCTGTTCTGAAATATTTGTTCAATCACATCTTGGTAATAACAAAATATGTTTACAAAAGTGTTTCGCTCCCTTCCCCCACCCAGTGCTTTCAAATGTACTTGGCATGAAGCTGAAATCTCAACTAATTCCAGAGGACTGAGGCAGGGGACTCTTAAATTGAAAAGCAGTCTGGGCTACTTAGTAAGACCCTTTCTCAAAATTAAAAGGGATAGGAACTTAGCTCAGTGATCTCTGAATTCAGGACCAGGAAAGAAAAGAAAAGGAAAAAAAAAAAAAAAAACCACTGATAGAAAAATCCAAAGATTATTTCCATTAACACATTCTTCAGCCCTCCGACAGAAAAACATGGTAGGTGCAGTAGCCTTAAAGTTAGCCAGGCATTAAGGACTTCTAGATGCATCACAAAACCTGAGGAACAAACTCACTCTCTCCAAGTCAAATATAGTTCTCCATTTTTAATAGTTTGAATGGTGATGAGATAATGAATGTGCTCAGCTAAGCATTGAATTTCTGTTCCAGATTATGGCTCTGTACCAGTTACAAAACAACAAAACTTGCCATTCAAACTGATCTAAAAAAAAAAAAAATCACTTGACTTGGTATTCTACCCAGTTTTGAATATACAGCATGTGCAACCTCTATGAGGCATTCAGAGAGTGTAAAAATCATGAAGAACACTTTTTGGTGTTTGTATTAAAATATGTCTCTAAAATTAGCATTATCAGGGTTGGGCTTGGGCTTGTAGTTCTGGGGCAGAGTGCTCACCTAGAGCAAATGAGATACTGGGTTCCATTCCCCAGCTGTGCAAAATAGACAAATAAATAAAATTAGCATTGTCAAAATGTAAAAGCTAAACCATTAAGCAAGCTAGAAAGACAATATATGGAATTATCTTCTTTTTGAACAGGATCTTGCTATGCAGTTCAGGCTGGCCTTGAGCTTACTTTGTAGCCCAGGCTGGTCTCCAATTTGCAAGGATCCTCCTGCCTCAGCCTCCTGAGTGCTGGGATTACAGGAGTATGCTACCATGCCCAGTTGGGAATATCTTCTTCGTGCCCTAAAAGTAAATATTTCTTAGATATAACAGAGAAATCAGAACAATAGTTTCTAAAAATACTTATTAAAATAAAAAACTTCTTAATAAAATGTGATGAGAGAAAAATAACTCTGTACCTGTTACATGTTAGAGCTCATGTCCCCTGAATATAGAAGAATGAATATTATGGGCAAAGGAGGTAAGAATATGAAAGGCTTTCTACGAGAAAGCTCATGAGAGACAGGAGTATCTCCAAAGTGATGGCTGTGAAGCTATTTTTTTTTTTTTTTTTTTTTTTTGCGACAGGGTCTCCCTATGTAGTCCAGGATGGCCCTGAACTCTCTGTGTAGTGTAGGCTGGCCTGCAACTCACAGCAATCCTCCTGCCTTAGCCTTCTGAGCTCCAAGTATACTTTATACAGCAATACTGTTGTTACAGGCAGCTGAGCCAGTTACAAATATTATAGGCAATCAGATAGGGCTAGGCCCTGGAGGAAGTCAGGACAGAGGACCAGATATCTGATGACCTTGGAGGGGACACACACCTCTTGCTGTGGGCCAGATCTCAAAACAGAAGGCAAAACAAATGCAACCACACCCTTAAGTATAATTCTTATGGGTTAAGTCTGGATCACCTTGAAGTCAAGAGTCACCATTCTAATCCTTAGGGAAGAGTCTCTGCTAAGAATGCTCACGTTCCACGTAACTTGCTTCCCCATTTGCTCCCAATTTAATCAATCTTACCTGAAGTATTAATCTTATTGGCCAAACATAGCTCTGTCCCACCTTATGCCAGCCTACCTCTCGAGTTCCCAGTTTTCCCCATTTTAGACCCGCCTCACTTGATGATTTTACTGTATAAAAATCGTGAGAAAAAAAAATCTCGAGAAAATACAGAATCTTTGGCAAATCACTTGGGATCCCTTCTGTCTGTCTCAGGCAGAATCCTTCTTTCTCTCAGTAAATATTCCTACTCTTAACTTCCATTGTTCCTAAAATTCATTCTTCGATTTTAGAGGACACGAACTCATACCGGACATACAGTAGGTTGGGAGTTTCATTCCCCTATATCAATATTGGCACAATGTGGGTCCAAATACAATCAACCAAATAGGACTATAAGTGTAGTTACTTAGGTAAATTGATCCAATAGAGAAGCAACACTCCTGGCAAGGCTTTATGGATAGCATCATTAACTTTGGTTTATCTGTAACTTCTAAATAGAAAGAACAAAGGCATTTTTGTGAAAGGGTTACAGGCTTTGATTCTCCATCTATGTGTCTGATGCCTGTCTGGGCCCACCGAACCAGGGGGTGCTAATCACAGTATAAAGTTGCTGTTATCTCTAGGGAGGCTTGCAGGACTGGCTATTATGTCTCCATCTCAGGTCCTGGCTCCTTTAGATTTGCTTTCAGCCACAATTTTGATGTGTTTTCATCTTCTGTAGTGACTCCGTCAAAGGCCCTATTCCTGTTAGACAAATTAACTAAGTTAATTTGTCTAACTTAGTTGTCTGTAATAAAAAGATGCCATTATGGACATGAAAAAGCAGACTGAAGACTGGGAAAACTAATTTCAATACATAGATCTGAAAATAACTTGTATTCTGAATATTTAAAAAACCTCTTCAACTTAATAAGTTGAGAAAAACAATTTTTAAAATAGACCCCCCCAAAAAAAATTTTTTTGAGACAGGGTCTTCCTAATTCAGGCTGGCCTTGAATTCACAGCAATCCTCCAGTCAGCCTTCAGTGCTGGGATTAAAGGCACGTACCACCATAACCGGTTTGGACAATTTTTTTTTTTTTTTTGGTACTGGGGATCAAGCTCGAGACCTTGCACTTGCCAGGCAAGCACTTATGCCACTAAACTAAATCTCTGGTCTCTAGACAAATTTTCTAACAGACAGTCACAAAAGAAGATATAAGAATGGTCAATGTCTTACTTTTCCTGTTGCTGAGACAAAATACCTGACACCCAAGGACAGTTTAAAAGAGGACAAGTTTATATGGCTAACAGTTTGTAAAGGTTTTAGTCCATGTTGGCTGGCTCTGAGGCAGGGTAGCATGGCACTGGGGCCTCACATAGAAGAAACAGTCAATGGGGTGGCCGATCAGGCAGAGGACAACAATCAGGGAAGTAGTGAAGCAGCAGCAGTAGCAAAGAGCAGCTGCAAAGTTTACCTTTCTATGCCCTCCAGGCTACATCACATCCAGGGTGGAGCTTCCCATTATCCACACCCGAAACTATTTAAAACAATTAATGGGCTAATCTACATGGCCTTAGTCCTAGCATCACAATATTATCTCAGCATCTCACCCTTACCCACCAATGACCTCATGAGACTTTGTGAAGACATCTCAGTACAAACCATAACAGTCACTAAGCACATAAAAAATAGGCTTAACATCAGGGAGATGCCAGTTAAACCAGATATACAATAGGATGCCAATTTCATATCTAACCGAACAACTAAAAATAACAGACTGACAATATGAAATGCTAGTAGCAGAGAGAAAAATTTTTATTTCTACCTTTTAGGGCTTTTCAGCTGGACTTGAGAATTAACTTGACATAAGATAGGAAAAAAGCTTATAAAAATACTTAATGCACAGGTGCCTTAATAAGGACCTGAAGACCCAAAGACACAGAGCTCAACATTTATATGCTGAATTGCACAAGTTTAGTAAATTGTGAAAAAGAACTTAATTATGAGATGAAGCTAAGATATGAATTATTTTAATAAGGTTTACATAGAATTTTCTTTGGCTTCAACTTCCCACCCATGATAATAAGATGACACTGTGATTCTAATATAGAGAGCATCAGTTGCACAGAAATTTCATTTCTGGCTTCCAAGAACCAGAAGGTGTAATGGTGCAATGATGATTTATAAATGAAAGCCAATCAATCAAGAGTGAAGGAGTTTTATTGCCAAACCTGGCGACGCAGTCTCTGTTGATGGATCTCGAGACTGCGGGCCTAACAACTAAGGGTGGTTACCTTTATAGTGGGTATGCAGAGGACGAGACTAGCAATGATTGAAAAGGAAACTTATCTTATGAAACAGAAACTTAAGTAGGAAACATAAACTTAATTTTAAAATGGCACATACAGAACAAGATGGTGGCGCATTTGGTTAGTCAATGGTCTGAGCATTACAGAAGGAAAGTCAAAACGATCTTGCATCTGCTATTTTGTAATTTTATCTCAAAATTATCAATATTGCCAGGGTGGCATATTTTTAACTCCTTCAGTAATAAGCAATTTGAACAACTAGAATGTCCTTTCATAGTGTGAGCATATGGGCTGAGGATATAGCTCAATGGCACAGCAGCTGCCTGGCAAACTCAAGATTGTGAGTTTGATTTCCACTACCAAAAAAAACATAAAAAACAAAATCAACAACAACAAAAAGACAGTGTGAGCATAAAAAATATTCCACTTTAAAAACTCTTTGAAGTTTTAAAATAAAGTTAAACATACCTTGTCCCAGTAATTCTACTTACAGGTACATAGAAAAGATAAATGAAAGCATAGATCTATAAAGATTTATACATGAATATTCATGGCAGCTAAATTCAAAATAGGCAAAAACTGGAAAAAAAATGTCCATCAATCGATAGTTAAACAAATTATAATTTTTTAAGCTTATCTTTAAGGTCGGATTCTTAGTTCATGTATATTAAAATACTTGATGGATTAAAAAGTTAAACTAGCCAAATGTACTGGCATGTATTTACTGTATAATCTCAGCACACTGGGAGTCTGAAGTAGGAAGATCCAAAGTTCAAGCCCAAAGCTGGGAATGTAGCTCAGTGTTGGAGTGCTTACCTAGCATGCACAAAGCCCTGAGTAAGGCCTATCTAAAAAAAAGAAAACAAAAGAAAAAGACTGAGGATGTAGCATAATGCCCTGTATTTAATCTCCCATATAGAGGTAGGAGGGGAGAGAGGGAGATTTTACCTAAGAGTAAAACAAAAGCACTGGTGATCTGGGCATGGTGGTACACACCCATAATCCTAGCTACTTGGGGGACATAAGGACATTAAATTTGAGCTAACCCTCGGTAATTTAACTAAAGCTTGTATTAGCCAGGCATGGTGGCTTATGCCTGTAATCCCAGCACTCAGGAGGCTGAGGCAGGAGGATCATTGTGAGTTTGAGACCAGCCTGGGCTACAGAGTGAGCTCGAAGCCAGCCTGAACTGCATAAGGAGAACTTGTTTCAAAAAGACAAAAAAATAAAAAAATAATAAAGCCTGTATTATGGTTTGTGTTTAAATGTTCCCCCATGTGGTCATGGTGGGGCAGGCCTTCCCAAGATGGCTGAGTCTAGCCTTTGTGATCAGTTCCTATCTACTGCTGGGATTGGTATGTGAGTGTTACACCTGCCCAGGGATGGATGTTGGCATACAATAGAAGGTAGGGAAGGAGGCGTGCCCTTCCCTTTTGTCCTTTTCACTCTATTGCTACCTGCTACCATGATGGTTGCCCCTTAGCCACACCACTCTGTCTTGGAACCAGTTGAATATAGATTGAATCCTCCTAAAACTTTAAGATAAATAAACCTTTACTTTCTTCAAGTTGGGTCTTAGGTATTCTTTCCCAGCCATGAGAGAAAAGTAACCAAGGCAGCTTATTTCAGCACTCCCTGAAGTACTGAAGAAAATAACAAAACACAAAGCCAGGGGTGGTGGCACACATTTGTAATCCCCAGTCCCAGTACTCAGGAGGTTCATGTGGGAGGGTCACCCTGAGTTGGAGGCCAAGCCTGGGCTACATAGTGAGTTCAAGGCCAGCCTGAAATGCATAGTGAGATTGTGTCTCAACCCCCCATCCCCAAAAGGTATCAAGTAATTCTGGTGTATGGAAGCCTTTGATGAATATATCATGAAATTTAGAAACCAAAAGGAAACTGTCAATAGACTATACAAATTATTTTTTATAACTGTATAACAACAATGATAATGATAATTAACCAAGTCAAAAACCAAACTGGGAGGAAACATGTAAGGCATGAGAGATGAAGTGCTAATTCCCATGCTGTATAAGGAATTTAGGGTGAAAAGGGGCTTACTGGGGACTGATCTCAGGGCTTCCAGGTCTAGCTATATCTCCAGTATGATGACTTTAGCTCTTTCAGTAAGATATGTAGAAGGCTTATAGCTAGGTCAAATGGAATTTCTATTTTTAAAGTCTGCCCGTGTTGAACTTCTGGTATTCCAACTATGATGATAGGGAGAGGTTCTCTTTTGATAGTGGCTATTTGGGGTTCTGTATGCCTCACTTGTCTTTATGTGTAATTCTTCCCCAATATCTGTATATATAATTCATTCCCCAAAAGCTTCCCCAATGGTTTTCTGCTATTATTTCTGCCTATAGAGAAAAGCTATTAAAAACAACTATATTACCTTGGCAATAACAAGTAAATCAACAGTAATTGCATCCAAGACAAAATGGATATTGACATGCCATAAGAACAAATACTACATCACCTTTAACCTTAGGACAGATGAATGGATAAAGAAAATATGGTATTTGTACACAGTGGAGTACTACTCTGCCATTATGGATAAACCTGAGTCATTTGTAGAGAATGGATGCACCTTGAGACACTGGTCTGAATAAACCAGATGCACATATTGCATCATTTCTCTTATGTGAGAATCCCAAAATAGGGCCTGGGATATAGCTCAGTGCACAAGTGCCTGTCTGGCAAGTGCAAGGTCATGAGTTCAATCCCTGGTACAAAAAATAAAATCCCAAAATATAAATAAGGAACAAAATAAAAACCAATAGGAGAAAAGGACAAGGGGCAGAAGGGGGTGGGAGGGTAGGGAAAATACAACATGAACGGAAGGGATGAAAAGGGGATGTAAAAAGAACTAAGATGTTATGTACATGTGTCAATTCATGGAAAATGTAAACTTTATGTACTAAAGTACTAACAAATTTACATACTAAAATTTTTTTAAACAGATAAAATTAAGATTGCTTTGTGGCTTCATCTTCTAAAAAAGTGCTCAAAATGTTTAGCTTTCAGTTGGGTAAAACCATCTGATTGATTTTATAATAAAGTACTGTGCATCTCATGTAATTCTTTAATTAAATATAGCCATTGGTGGCCTCACAATAGGGATATATTCTGAGCAGTATGTCATTAGGCAACTTTTTCATGACACAAATGTTATCAAGTGTAGTTACACTGACCTTGAGCTATAGGAAAATCACTTACTGGGCTTCTGGTACAACACAGCACCAGCATAACATAGCAAGTGGCTGGACTTTTTTTGTTGTTGTTGGTCTGAGATGAGATCTTGCTGAATTACTCAGGCTGACACTGAACTTACAACTCTGAGTACTCCCCACACTGCACATGGCTACATGGCAGTTTTACATCAGCATTTCTTTTACAAAGAGCACACTCTTAAAAACTAGTATTCAGCATAGTATTAGGAATATATAAACCAGTAAGTCACATTTATTAGACAATATTATGTAGTATACATGCTTGTATGTGCCATCCTTTTACATGACTGGCAGTGTAATGTTTCCTTCCACCAGCATCACCACAAACACATAATGCACTGGGCTCGATGGTGTTATGATGTCACTAGGTGATAGTTTTTCAGCTCCATTTCAATCTTAGGGGAGCACCATTACAAGTGCAGTTTATCACTGACCAAAACATCATTATGCTGTGCATGCCTGAACTGTGCTAAACATGAAAAACAGGACGGTTATAGGGGTAAAGGAGACACAGGTCAGTGTTTTGTAGAAATGACACAAAAACCCCCCCAAAATCCCTGGTAACATAGTACACTGTTAAGCTATCAGTTATTTTCCCTCCAGATTGTGCAGATGACCAAGAGCTGTGGTTAAATACAGCTGGCCAGCATGTAAGGGTATTGTAACCCATATTGCTAATCTGCAAAAGTACTTGAAAAATGCAGGGGTGGTAATTCCTACCACATCCCCAACTCAACTCACTTACCTATATAGAAGATAGGTGGATCTTGGTTAATGACTAGGTGCAAACACCAATTACAGATGTGGTTTCACTGGTTAAGTGAATAAACACAGCCCCTGATATTTGGTTTGCAAATATCCATTTGAAAAAATGCATTTTCTCCGTGTTTATAAGGAACATCCACCTACCAGGAGTTTGCAAGGCCAGCAATACAACTTTAGTGTCCTGTCTCAGGGAGTATATCACCCTTCAAGCTTTGTGTCATAATTTAGCACTCAGTGACCTTGCCTTTTCCTTCTGCAAGACATCAATGTCTATGACATCAATGACATTACGCTGACTGGACTCAATGAGAAGTAGTAACTACTCTACACATACTGATAAGACATTTACATGCCAGAAGATCAGAAATAAATCTGACCAAAATTCAAGGGCCTCTGACTTCAGTAAAAATTGTAAGGGTTGAGTGGTAAAAGGTATGCTGATATAACTTCTAAGGTAAAGTGTAAGTAGTTACATCTTTCCCCTCCTACAACCAAGATGCATGGCATAGTAGTCCCTTTTGGATTCTGGAGGCCATGCATTCATTGATTTTGTCATTGTGGGTTGCACTGAGTGACCCAAAAAAGCTGCTAGTTTTGAGTGGCATCCAGAATAGGAGAAAGCTCTGCTGCTATGAAGCTTCCTTTTGTGCCTTTTGGAGCTGTTCTTAGGCCCCTGTAAGGGAATCACAGTATAGGTCCTTAGGAGTTTGATACAAAACCCTGCCTCCTTTGCACATAATCTGTTCTGAGTGGCAGTTTTTGGCTTACTACAATGCCTTTGTAAAAACTTTACACTTCACCCAGGGTCACCTTGTTATAATGTGGCCTGAGTTGCCACTTATGAGCTGGGTGTTGACGGACCAAGCTATAAAGTTGGATGTGCACAACAGCACTCTGTCATTAAACGGAAGTCGTGTGTATGTGATTGAGCCCAAGCAGGCCACGAAGACACAAATGAGTTACGTGGAGTAGCCTAAATGCTCATAGTTCCAATTCTAGCTATCTTGCCCCCTCTCTGTCTGCCAGTCTGCCCCTCTTGTCTTATGGGGAGTTTCCCATTATGGGTGACTAGAAGACAAGAGCTTAGAGTAGATGCTTCTACATGGTATACAGCCACAACCCTGAAGTGCACAGCTGTAGTACTATGGTATCTTTGGGGGGGGGGTATCCCTGCATGACAGTGCTGAAAAGAAATCCCCTTAGTTGGCAGAGACTGAGCAGTGTACCTTGCCTATCTACTCTGTGTTACCTGTTTGGCTAAAGCAGTTTTGAACCATTTAATTTTGTTGGAGAATATCACTAGTTTCTACATTTCCTCTAACGTTAATTCAAATATTCATTGTAAAACTCAACCAAGTATTAAGCTGTTTTGACTGCAACAGTCTAACTACATATTGTATTAGTCACTTTGTGGTCACTGGAATGTGGGGAGGCACTGGCCACAGAGGTAATGGAACCTGAGTGTGCTGAGGAAGGGACCTTGGGGAATGATGGCTCCCATGTTCCTGCAATGCATGCTTAGACTTTAGAACAAAACCTGCAAGTCAACTGTTGCAGAATTAAGAGCAAGTTACTATCAGAGGTGTTTGCTTTGGCCGCGGTGTTCCCTCTGCTCTGGTAAGATTGCCTAAACTAGGCTGATTTGTGTCATGTAACAAACCATCCCATTCTGGCATGGCCCCTACAAAACCTATACAGTATGCTGTAGAATGCTTTTCTTCTGCATCTTTGTTCTCATGTCCTTGAGATACAAATACATAACTGCAGTGGACTCAGCTGGTTGCTGTTTCTCTGAGGTTCTCCTATATCCAAGAAGCAGCCCCTCTGAGTCTCTGAGTAATCTCCATCTTCTATGCAGCCACGGCTGCATACTGTGACACTGGGACAAAATACATGACATGTGTGACTTAGAGGAGAAATGCATTTGGCTCACAGTTTCCGAGAGTTCACTCAGGTCATGGTTGCTATCTCCAAGGCAGAATCAGCAAAGTGGAAGGATGCGGTAGAGAAAAGCAGCTCGCATCACAGCGGACGGAAGCAGAGAGTAGAAGCCAGGGAATACAAGCTTCCAGGTTATACTTGCCATGATGCACATCCTCCAACCAGGCCCACATCCTAACAACACATCAGCTTCGAACTCACAGTGGATTAATCCATTGGTAAGTGTACCACTTCCATGATCCAGTTACCTTCCAAAACCCCTACTGCTAAACACAGGAGACTTTAAGGGGACATCTTAGATCTGAGTCACAATATATACCAGCTGTGCAAATCAGATACACTACCCTAGAGAGAGAATTACTACTGTCTAAACTGGATTGTGTGTGATTATGCAAAAAAAAGGGGTGTGAAGAGGACAGAGACAATAAATACTTTTTAAATAGAAGCATTAATGTAAGTTCATAGAATGAAAATTTAAAAATTAGATAAATGATTTACTGTAATTGTTTACTATACTAACTATAGTAAACAAGCAGCTGACAAATTTTCTAAAGGTATATGAAGATCTTCTCAGATTTTTAGTGTATCTAAGAATTAATAAAACAGGTTATTAAAAATGCAGGTTTATAGGCCAAACTACAGATTTTAATTTAGAACTAGAATACAGTCTAGAAATATAAACATTTTAAAAACTCAATGACTTTGATAAAAGATAATGAGGTTACTATGGAGTCAAGCTTGTCCTTATTTCTTATTTGAACTGGACAATTAAATGGATGATGGGTAGCACAGAAACAACATGATTATTAAATCAAAATAGAGGCAAGAACAAGAAAATGCGCTGTAGCCTTTTAATCTTTTCAGATTAGAGAAGTCCTCTATAATCAAGCTAGAGTTTAAAACCTTGAACTAAGGTTACAAAATGGGGATCATCTCATGGTAACTTTTACAGAAATGTTGATATGATGGTATAATGTTCATTCAGTGAATGGATTGGAAGGTGAAAATCAGTTAAAATGTTCAGAAGGAGAGGAAAAAGGTACTAAGCAGGTTATTATTATTTTTTTTTTTTTTACTAAGGTTCTTAGTAACTGAAAATAAAATAGCAAAAGATATTTTGGTAAAAAATGTTGAATTTTATTTCATATACCTAAGGATAGGTAGTTAAATACATTATATAATATCATTATAAACATCAACAATATTTTCTCTTTTAGATTTGAAAATGTCTTTATTTTTTAGGAAGTGGGATTTCAACATCTTTATTTTTTAGAAAGTGGATTTCAAGAAGTTAAAAGGGAATACCAGAGGGCACAGATGCAGAAGTAGATGTAATCAGTCATTCAAAGCATTCAGGTAAGAATATGGCAATATAAATTACAACAAAGCATGACTTAGGTATTCCAAACAAAATGCATCAGTCACTCTTTGTTTGAACTTTATAGCATTTCCTAGACAGGGAGGAAAAGAATTAGCATTTGAAAGTCTTGAAAGTTTTCTTTGATTAAATAAATGGTTTGCCTTTGATAAAAATCAAGTTCTTTTAAACATGGGCCAAAATATCATATAGGTCCAATGTTACAACAGACAGCATGTTGTAAGTTAATTCTGGAACGATGCCTTCTAACAAAGCTTAGAAAACAAAGATGTTGAGGTGGGTCTGGACTAAGTTTAATAGTCCTCTCCTCTGCTGACAACTTCTTTACAAATTGGACACAGCAGTATGGTATGTTCAAACAGCGCTGTGTATGATCCTTTAATGTCACGTAGCGGTGGACATTGATCTATGAGGCCTAAGTCACAGATTCCGCAGCGCCATCAAGTATTTACTCTTTCCCAGGCAACCTAGCCATCTGCGGTAGAAGGCAAGAGTGCCAAAGTTCTCACTGATGACACCGAAGAAGTGCTTCGTTCTTGGAACGCTAGCTGGCACTTGTTCACCATCAGAATTTTTCATGTAATGTGAACACCGCAGGTTATCATGAACAATGCCTTTTCCTGTACTACCAAAGGTTTTAGTGATGTATATTTCTCCTTCCTCCATTCTCACTGCTTCTCCACCCTTCATGATTTGCATATTCTTCCTCACATGTATTCTGTACAGCCCAAATGATGTTCATTCAGCGAATGGATTGGCTTCATCTGATAAGTCTTCCCATTTATTTCTACTTAGGATTCCACGACTTCCTGGATAGCCTCAACAACATCACACAGTGAAACATCAACGCCAACACGTTACTCCAATATAACCAGCATCTTTTACGCCTTTTAATAATGTATCATATTTGGGATTAAAAGTGACAGTAAAAGAACAGTCAATAATGCTACCACTTCTATGTGTGAAGTCATCTTATAGATGTCATTGCACCGTAACTCTGCACTGGGAGTACAGTGGGCAGCACAGTACTGAGGGAATACCCAGTGGGAAAGGCCAGGCCTGTGTTTCAGCATGAAGTCTTCCCACTTCTCACAGATTTCTATCATCATCATCATCCTCCTTCTCCTCATCATCCCGGGCTTCATCCAGCTCAGGACGGATTTCCTAACTTGTTGATGTGCTTTCTCAGCTTCTCAAAAATTGTTCCAGATCTCTTCACTAGCTTGATCTAATGCTTTATTTTCTTCACCTGTAGTTCTCTGAGCAGCTATTCGCAGGTGTTATGAGGGTGGATGCCGAAATTCCTGTTCTTTGGGGAACACACCATTAGGATACAGGTTACACAGCGGAACCTCAGGAGGGTCTGTTTGAACTTATGACCCTCGCTTTTTCTTCTTCCCAGCACCAGCACCATCACCACCACCATCATTATCTCTTTCTTTCTCTTCCAGTGCTTGTATTTCCAACTGTTTTGCTACCTCATCCACAGAGTCTTTAGCAGGTTTTGGTGCCCTGTAACATCTCCTCCTTTCCTCTTCTGTCTCTTCTTGGCTGCTTCCTTGACTGTAGAGACAGTCTTCCCTGTTATCTGGGTCCAGGTCGCCATTTAGGTGGCTCCGTGATGCCCAAGGAAGCTCTTGAGGAAGGGAGGGAGAGCTGCGAGGCCTGCACCTCCATCACCGCCTCCAGGGCCTCTTGAAGGCAGATGGAGGCAATGCTTACATTCTGCAGCATTATGGTATTTTTTTCCTTTATTTACTAGTTTAGTCAATTTGATTTACTGTGAGATACAGAAATTCAGTCAAAAAAAGAAAATTCTCTAAAACTTCAAATAAGAAAATAATTAAGAATCTAAGAGACATTTAGGTTAAAATATTAAAGTTTTATATAGGGAATAATTCACGGTGCAGGGTGAAGGTAGGAGCAAAACAGTCACACAAGGTAAAACGAGGATGCAATCTGAAGGAGACTGGAAGGACAGGAGGAATTTGGATCTGTAGGAGAATACAAAAGCCGGAAAAAGGCACTATTACATCAATTTCAGCATCAATGTCAGGAAGAATTTCTTTCATACCAGAAGGTTTTGACAAATTTTCATGGATCATCACAAGGTAAGCTGCTGTCGTGAAGGCAAATCCGAAGGAAGATGACAGTTCTACACATGGATTCCCTTTTTACCTTCTCTCAATGGGGTCTGGAGGGCAACATTTTCTTTACATTCATGTTGAAAAGCCTTTGAAGGATCAAAGCGTTTAACACCCAGAACTTTATTCAGTTCCTCCTGAAGTTTTATCTCATTTTGTTTCTTTTTAGCAAGCTGAGATCGGAGTTTTGACACTTCCTAGTTGAGAAAAATACGGATAATAAACAATTATTAAAGATACCTTAGTGAAATAGGTTAACAATGTTGCAGACAAGTTCTAAAGCTGTTTTATGTGTCATAACTAATGGCAAAAACTACTATAACAACCATATTTTAAGACTAAATTGTTGAATAAGTGAAAGATACTTGTTTAAATCTTGTCACCTCTCTACAGCTATTTTTCTGATAAAATTTCAATTTAAAATTAATTGCTGAGCTGGGCATGGGTGGCTCATACCTATAATCCCAATGTTCAAGAGCCATAGGCAGGAGAATCACTGAGTTTGAGGGCAGCCTGGGCTATATAGTGAGTTCAAGTCCAGCCTAAACTACATAGTGAGACTGTCTTAAAAAACAACAAAAAAATTTGCTAAAATTAGCTTTTGGTATAGTAGCATGAAACTCCCTGAGCTGTTTCCTGATTAAACTATAAAGTGGGAACCAGTCCTAGGGACAAAAAAACAAAGAAGCATTTTTAAAGAAAATCAATACAAATTTTATAGGAAAGATAAAAGTCTGTGGCATTTGAACCCAAACTCACTTCTTCCCTACTTCTAGCAGAGACTCATGCCCAGCTTCTGTAGCCAAGAGCACAGGACTTCAGTTCCCCTCACCTTCCCAGGAGGATGGGACATCAGTTACTCTGTTATATCCTGGGCAAATGCAGTGGAGAGCGGGGGACCCCCTTGTCCACTCAGTCCACTTGTGGAAGAAGAGCTCTGCCTCGGGGAGTGTGCTGGAAGTGCTGGGGCCATTGTTACCCCTGCTCTGGCTCATGAGGGTGTGAGTCCATGCCAGGAGGGGCAGCTGAGAGAATCGGAGTTACTCTTTATCACCTTTCCTCACAGGTCCACCGAGAACTCAGCTCCAGGCTACAGGCGGCACTCAGAGAGAAGCTTGCCATTGTCCTTAATTGCAGCTCCAGAATCTTAGCCTGGAGACTCTATCTGAGGGAAAAGTAGGCCATAAAACAGGCAGCCTGAATTTCTTTCCAAGTCAACTACCTTCAATTCCAACAGCACTTGTAGAAGGTGAAGCAGAAGAGTGCACTGAATGGTTCAGTGGTGGGTGTGGAAAGAGGAATGGAGGAGATAACTCTAAAGGTGTTTTAAAATATAGACTGGCTAGTTCATAGGTGAGAACTGGGGAATAACAGACAGCTGGAAGGAGGCTTCTTGGAATCCAAACAAATATCAAGCACTGATCTCAGATACAACTACTACAAATGAGCAAGAATTTGACTGTATTAATTTGTAGAGCAATGTATGCCCCTCAGGAAGTACTGAACTAGAGCAGAGTCAGCAACCAGCGAAATTAGCAGACGTGTGATAAACAACAGACAGGAAGACAGATGAGCTGATTAATCCTGATTCTCAACACTACTGGACTAAGAGACTTCTCTCTGTTGTGAAGGTAATCACCTCAGCAATGGATTAATCATTGAGTCTGGGGTTGAACAGGTGTTCAGGAGAGGGGACCTATTTGGAAGGCAGTGGCTTACAGGGCATGACTCTGGGGGACTATATCTCCTGCTTGACTCCTTCTCTGGCTCTTCTTCTGGCTTGTGATGAGTTGAGCAGCTTTCTTCTCATGCAGCTTCCAGCAACTGGAGAACTAACCAAGACTAAAACTTCCGAAATGCGTGCCAAAATAAATCTCTCCTCATTAGGTTACAGATATCAGGTATTTTGTCTCAGAAATAGAAAGGTAACTACTAAAATAGCCTTACCAAGCATGACTCTACCTCTCTAAGTAGCAACATCAGAGGTGCAATACTGTCCAGAAGTAGAGATTGTGTTCATATGTGTTTCTGTCACTGTAACAATATACCTGAGAAAATCAGCTTAAAGGAAGAAAGGCTTATTTTGGCTTGAAGTTTCAGCCCATGGTTAGTTTGCTCTTTTTTTCCTAGGTTTGCAGTAAGGCAGAGTATGGTGGAGTGATGGTGTTCACCTCACAGTAGCCAAGAAGCAGACAGAAAAGGGGCTGGGGCCTGAGTCTCCCCTTCAGGGACAATCCCCAGTGACCTCATTTCCTCGTATAGGTCCCCCCTTTTAAAGGTTCCATCACCCAGTGGTATGATTGGCTAGGGGCCAAGTCTTCAAGTTATGAACTTTAGGGGCACATTTAAGATTCAAGCATTAACAGCAGTAATGGCAGAACAGACTTTGCTAAGATAATCAAGCTAATACTCATCAAATAGACAAAAAACAACCAGCTCAGAAATGTATGAAAGCACCCAGAAGTACTACAGCATAAGTGGTACCTCAGTTCATGAACTCTTTTGTTTGTGAACAATTTAGTTTGCAAACAAGACTTTGGTAAAAAAAAAAAAAAATTTTAAGCTGTATTAGGTGACATGGCCATCTTTGCTGCACATGAATGTCACCATCTTTTCCAGAATTGTGGAATGAATTAAATTCGTAGAAGAAGGTACCATTGTATTATCTAAATCACAACATATACCAAGAAAAAAAGCAGGCACAAAAATGGCCTGTGAAGAGTAATCAAATGTTTGAGAAATTCACTTTACTAGAATCATAATAAAAGAGGTAATATTATTATTGAACTTACAAAGTTAAAGGATTATAAAAAAAATTCTGTGAGTTAAATACCAACAAATCAGACAACTTAGATCAAACTGGCAATTTTTTGCAAAGACAAAAGCTACCAAGTGACTCAAGAAAACGAACAAACAATCTGAACAAGCCTGTTTTAGGTGAAGATATTGAATTAGCAGTCAAATAATTCCCACAAAGAAAAGCCCAAGTTTATGAGTTGGGGTGTGGGGGCAGCATGCATGCTAGGGAAGAGCTCTACCTAGATGCCAGTCTTCACCCATGAGTTCTACCATACAGTCAATGACAGTTATTCACAAGTCATTCCAAATAATAAAAAGGAGGAATCATTTCTCAAGTCACTTAAAAAAATTTTTTCAGATGTAGACTTGTTATCCACAACCACCCCCACTCCCACCCCCAACCAGGGTGACCCTGAACTTTGTGATAATCTCAACTCAACTTCTTGACTAACTGAGATTACAGGTCCTCTACAACTTTTTTGAGGAAAGATATTATAAGAAAAAAAAACAAGAACAAAAAACCCTACAACAAACTACAGACAAACATCTCTTAGAAATATGAAAAATAGGAACTTCCAGGAAAATGGTAGAGTGGCAAGAAGAAGAGGAAGACCCTCTCCAAGAGTTGCTGTCCAGACACAGGAATATAGCAACATGAGGAAGGAAAGGAGGAGGGAAGTGGGTGCCCTGGGCCCAGGAAGGATCTGAAGTGAGACTTGAAGCCCATGAAAAGAGATAATCCAGGAATCCAGCAAAAAGAAAAAAAAGCCATGCCCCCTGGAGAGAACCACCCAGAACAAGTCCAGGAGACACAGACATAGAAGAAATTAAAAGTCAGACCTGAAATTTCTGAAACGACAGCAACTGAAATAAGCAAACAACTTATGTTTTGCATCCTTGAGTCTAATAGTCTCAGCAACTATTTGGAGGATAACAATATGCTGGATAGTAACTTTATTTCCTACTGTCTTATTTTTGAAATCAAAGATTGCTTTGTTTTATTTTATTCTCTTTAAAAAAAGAGAAAAAGATCACCACATATTAGCACAGTGTATTCAGCTACATATGATAGCACCATGATCAAGTGAAATTTACAGGAATAGAAAGTTGGATTAACAACTAAAAATCAGATTATAAAATGTCAATGAAATATAAAATAAATCACATGATTATCTTACTAGGAAATTGTAAAAGAAAAATCTGAGGCATACTAGACTTTTTAAGCATTTATATTAGAGGCAACTGAAGAACTGGAGAACATCAGACAGAGGTTTAATACTCCAGTGACAAAGTATCGGAAGCAAGAAAATGCAGAGGACAAACAAAGACATATGATTGCAGCAACATGTATTTCTTAGGGACAGCTTACAACATTAGTCACATATTTATATGCTGGTTCACTGTTATGACTGCAGAGTTGAAGTTCTGTTTTTTTCTTAACAAAAATGACCCAAGTTAAATTTTACTTACATGTGCAGTTTTAGAAAAGTTTCACAATTTAAATGAAATTAATATATCCAAGGCCTAATTGGTTTTATTTGTTTAGGACTTTCTTTTTTTTGGTACCGGGGATCGAACTCATGACCTCACACTTGACAAGCAAGTGCTTGTGCCGCTGAGCTAAATCCCAGGCCCCGTTTAGGACTTTTTTAGGCCTGGTCTCCATTTTAATTTTGTTTTAATAAACTAGAAGTGCTTGAAAAAATTCAATACTTATTATGGTAAAAACACCCTGCAAAGTAAAAGAGAAGGGCACTTGCTTAACTTGATGAAGATCTTCTATTCATACCTAACCCACATCCAACAACATGCTATATTTACATCATGATGATGAACATCATATATTTTGGTTAAAGACTAAATGCTTTCCCCTTAGATAAGGATAAAGTGTCCATTCTTATCATTTCTATTTAACATGGTACTGTAGGTTCAAGTCAGAGTTACAAGGAAAGAAAGAGATAAAATGAAAATAATTAAAATATCTCCATCTGCACATGATATGATTTTCTATATTGAAATTCCTATAGAACCCACTGAAATATCTTCTTAGAAATAATGGCAAGATTGTAAGATGCAAGATCAGTGTATAACCTATAATGTTTTTCACACATTTACAATGAATAATCCAAAATCAAATTTTAAAAAATTCGTTTGCAAGAACAAGAATAAAATAAGAATAAATTTAACAAAAGAAGTGCAAAGCCATACAGCCAACCCTCGGTATCCTGAGGTTCAATATTTGTGGGCCTCACATCCACAGCTAATCAGGAACTAAAAACATTTAGGAAAAAAAAAAAAAATCACATCTCTTCTAAAAGTGTGAAATCATCTTTCTTGTCGTGATTCCCTAAACAAGACACTATAAAAAGCATCTACACTGTATTAGGTATTGTCATTGTAAGTAATCTACATCTACTAGGTATTGTTATTATAAGTAATCTAGAGATAATATAAAATATATGGGAGCATATGTACTGGTTTTTGCAAACATTTCACTATTTTATATCAGGAACTTGAACATCAACGGATTTAGGTATCCTAGGTGGGTATTGGAACCAATTCCCTGCAGACACTGAAAGATGACTATACTGTGAAAACTACAAAATATTGCTGAAAGAAAGTAAAGGAGACATAAGTAATTGGAAAAATAGCCTGTGCTCCTAGATTAGCAGATTTAACACAGTTAAAATGGCAACTTGCCTCCACTGATTTACAGATTAAATACAATTCCCAACATAATCCAAACTAGTTTTTCTTTCTTTTTTTTTTTGTACTGGGATTCAATCTCAGACCTTGTGCTTGCCAAGCCCAAACTAATTTCTTTGTAGAAACTGAAAAGCTGATTCTAAAACATACACAGAATTGCCAGGGATCCTGTATAAACAAAATAATCTTTGGAAGAAAAATTAACTATAGAGCTCATACTGCCTGACTGCAAAACACTCTAAGAAACAATAGTAATAAGATAATGTTGAACCAGGACAGATGTGTAGAGGAAAGGAAAACAATGGAATGTCTGGAAATTGAGTCATACATATACAGGCAACTGACTTTCAAGAAAGATGCCAATGTCATTTTCTAAGGAAAAGAACAGTCTCTTCAAAACATGGGTTGCAGGCAAGTCACACATATTAAAGAATGAAATTAGACTGTTACTTCACACTAACTGTACACATTAACTGAAAATCAATGAGCTAAAACTATAAATCTTTTAGAAGAAAAATAGCAGTAAATGTTCATAATTTTGGATTGGGCACATAATTCTTAGATATCAGAGAGTAAGTAACAAGGCATCATCAAAATTTTGTGCTTCACAGGACATCATCAAAAAATGAAAAGACAACCCACAGACTGGTAGAAAATAATTGCAAATAATACATCATAAGAGAGTTGTATCCAAAATTCATATTCTAGCAATTCAAGAGGCAATAATCCAGTTAAAAGTTTGACAAAGGATCTAAATAACCTTTCTCACAGGAAGATATGCAAAAGGTCAATAACTATATAAAGACATGATCAACATGATTATCTATTAGGGAAATGCAAGTCAAAAGCAAAATAAAATCTCACTTTACACCCACTAGAATGGCTAACACTAGAAAATAAGGGAATGCCAAGTGTTGGTGAGGATATGGGAAAACTGAAACTCTCACACACTTTGGATGAAACATAAAATGGCATAGTCATCTTGAAAAATAGTTCCTAAAAAGAATAACCATGATTCAGCAATTGCACTCCTATGAAAGTGTACCAGAAAAACAAATATATATGACAACGTAAAACCTACACAAAGGTTTCCAGGAACATTTTTTGTCATAGCCATAACACAGAAACATCACAAATGTTCATTAACTGTTGAGTAGATGAGTACAACACTGCTTTACACAATGAATCATAGATCATAAAAAAGGAACGAAGTACTCATAACATGTTACAACACGGATAAACCTGGAAGACATTAATGAAATTGAAAGACAGTCAAAGAACTACATACTTTTTGATTCCGCTAACATGAAATATTTAAAATAGAAACATCTATGAAGGTAGAAAGCAGATTTGTGGTTATTTAGAAGTTTGGGTAGAACAAGGTAATAGGAAGATGAAAATGAATGTATGATTTCATTGTGAGGTAATGAAAATATTCTAAACTTTGCTGTGGTAGCCTGGCATGGTGGTGCACACTTGTAATAGCAGCACTTGAGAAGATGAGGCAGGAGCATCATAGCAAGTTCAAAGTCAGCTAAATTACATAATGAGTTCGAGGCTAGCCTAAGCTACATAGTAAGACTGTCTCAAAAACAAAACAAAACAAAACAAAACAAAACAAAACAAAACAAAAGAAAATTCACTGTAGTAATAGCTACACACATCTATGAACACACTAGAAAAAAAAATCTTTCAATTGTATACTTTAAATGGGCAAATTGTATGGGATGTGAATAACATTTCAAACTTTTTAATAAAAGATTTAAAATCTTTTTTGAACACTGCCCATTTTCATGTTATCAAGGAATTTGCTATTTAGCAAAGGGAAACTAATGCATAAAGTTTTATAAAGTCTTCCAAGGCCAGCGATTTAACTCAACAGCATAAGCTTGTCTAGCAAGCGTGAGGTCAAGTTCAATCCCAACTTCCAATTACAAAAGTGTTTATTTAGAGACAAGGTCTCACTATGCAGTCCAGGCTGGACTCAAACTCACAGTGATTCTCCTGCCTCAGCCTTCTGAGTGCTGGAATTATAGGTATCTGTCTTCATGCTCACTGCAACAGTAATTTTCTACAAATTAAATTGTAGCTGGAAACCCTGAGAACACTGAATATCCATCTAGTCAGCACTAAAATAAATCCCTTAAGACTCAGATGAATTTTCCTTTATACACTTTTTTTAAAATAACTAAAGACAGTACACTTAACTATTATAAGTACATAGAATAAGCCCATTATCTCAGTACTTTAAAAAAAATGTTATGTTACTAACCGATTTGAGTTGGCTATTTTCATCTTTCAATTTCACAACATGCTTGATTTTTTGCTTCAGATTCTGATGACCCAATAACTGAGCATATGAATCTCTTATTTTATTTAGCTGTTCCTGAGTTGCACCATGTTCATTCAACAAGGCCAGTTTCTCTGCTTCAAAGGCATCCAGTTGTTGCTGGAAAAGATGTTTGTTTTCATGAGGTTAAGACTTAAAAAAATTGTCAAATCTTACTAATTTCTTATAGAGCAGTAAAAAAAACCTAAAGAAAAATTTAAAACCAAACAAAAACAGAATATGCCTCCTTGTTCTCAAGGCTCTCCATAGATTCTCGAAGTAAATCTTTCAAACTTTGCATTTTCATTTTAAAGATCACTAAAACAGGAAAACAAAGAAAGCCAGTGAGCCAGCTTTATCTATACCAACAGATCATCATAGTCTGATGAATATATGCATCCACTCAGTTTAAGGGCCCAGATTAGCATTTATCCTTTTTCCTTTTGAAAAGATCATTATATTAATTTGAGATACCAAAACTGCTAATAAAGGATGTATATCATCTTGTAAGAAATCAATTGTCAAAAGTTCCTGTTAGGAGAGTTTTCTAAAATGTCAACTTTAAGTTCTTTATTAGAAAGCTCTTTTAATTTACAAAGGCTATATTAAAATTTATGCATATTTGTTAAGTACATCTCAATAGAGCATAATATTTTTATGTATAATAAAACTCATAAGCCTTTCATAGGAAGTTAAATTGGAATTATAAATACAAAACAAAGTAACCCTGCCAAAAATAAATAAATAAATAAATAAAACAAATCCCAGGAGCTATCATGATTTGTAACAGGGAACAAAGTGAATTCCTAAAAGAAACACAAATTAAATTTTAAATGACAAACCTGAAAAGGTTTTGTTTTATTATATAGTTCTTCATAAAGGACACGCCATTTATTAACTTCTTCAGTTAATTCTGCCAGTATATTTTCTTTCTCAGCTTTACTGTATAGGAAAATTAAATTGAAAAACAATTAGTAATTTTTTCTCATATCATTAGAAAATTAAAGTTCCAAATTGAGATTACCTTGCCTCCTCCTCTTCTTTTTGCCTCCTAAAGTCTTCATCTTGTTGTTTGAGTTGGTTCTGCAGATCAGTTATGTTTTTAAGAGAAGAAACTGTGATTTCTTTAATTTCTGCTTCTTTCATAGCTGACTTGTTCTGCAGATCTTGAAGCATCCTTAGGTTTGAGATAGACAATCAACTAAATATTTTATAGCTATTTTAATTATCTTTTCTATTAAAAAAGAAATCAAAGGACTTATTTAAGAACTGTAATTTTTAAAATGTGTAAGTTTACAAGTTTGCAATTTAAGATGGTCAAAAGCAAGAGGAAGCCATAGGTTACAAGCTGGCTTTTAAAAACATTAAACTGTCTTAATGTCGAGAGGTGGGCAGGCTCTGTTAGTTCCATACCTCTCATATTCTTGATTTGTGCTCTCAGTCTCCAATATTTGATGTTGAACATCCTCTGTGTTTTTTTCAGCCTTGGCCACTTTTTCCTGTAGTGATGCATTCTCCAGCTTAAGATCATTTATCTCATTAATTATTAATGCTTTATAGCTTATTAAAAAGAAAAAAAGGCATTTTTCTAATTACTATATAAATGACAAATACATAATTGATTAGTTTACATTTATACAGTTTTTTTTTCTTTGCCGGGGATCAAACTCTCGACCTTGAGCTTGCCAGGCAGGCACTTACATCGCAGAGCTAAATCCCCGGCTATTTATACAGTTTTTGATAAAACAAATATATTCATACACACATATAGGTAAGCATTCAGTGTTGTGAAATAACTACTAATGAATTTATGTGGTATTTTTGTACATTCAAAGAAAAAAATCAAGTGACTATGACATGAAAGTATATATACAGAGATGAAAAAAATCAACTACCACATATGAGTATTACTTCACAACAAAACAAATATATAATCTGCAATCTCTGAATCTACTGTCACAGAATTTACAGTCTGAAGGGAAGATGGGAAATTCTTTTCTATCACTTCATAAAACTTGGATGAATAAACATACAATTAAATTTGTAGTAAGTGTTCTAAAGAGAAAGTACAAAGAATTTTAAGCTGCTAGAACAGCAGTGATGGCAAACCCATGGCACCAGTGTTATTTTTCTTTTCAGACAAAAGATGTATGAGTTGTTTTTTAAATGAAAACCTCAGTATTCAGGTTTAACTGCATGTTGGCACTTTGTGATAAATAAGTGGGTTTTGGGTTGCACTTTAGAGCCCAAACCCACTTATTTATCACAAAGTGCCACTTATTTATCACAAAGGTTTGCCATCACTGGAAGAGAGGACTCTGCATGCTGGTGGGTGATTTGAAAAAGGACTTTTTTGAGAAAATGATCCCTAACTTCTGTGGTGATGTGTAAAGAGTTAGCTAGGCAGTTAGCAGAAAGTAGTTCAGAGGATAAAGATGACAGGAACTCAGAGGCAGTTAAAAGGAAGTCTATGAAGAGGCAAGACCTGAGTCTAATGAGAAAGAAGGGCAGGAGAAGCTAGAGGGACAAGGATTATCACAGCAGGGAGGACAGGCACTGTATGAAGGAGAGTCATTAAAAGTCTCTTTAGTAACTATGTAGATTACACCAGACAGAGGGCCAGATTGTAGAAGTGGCTGGAATAGAAAATTAGAAGATCAATAGGAAGATACTATCATCCCAGGAGGCAATAAAAAAGGCTTCTACTAAAGAGTTGGCAATAGAAAGATGTGAGAGCTCTTTTGTAGGCAGAACAGGAAAATGTTGCAGGAAGGAAAGAAAGAATGATCAAGGATGTGTCTAAATTTATAGAACGAGAAGTAGGAAGATAAAGGGTCACTGACTTTGATAGAAAATGACAGTAAAAAACAATGAGTTATTCTGGAAAGGTTAATGTTAGGTTACAATGAGATAGCTACTTAAAGATATTGAGAACTTTGCTAGTTTTAAGACTATAGCTAAAAAGAAAGGTCTGCTTTGGAGAATTTTGATGCTGTTAGCACAAAAGGTTATAGATGTATACATCTACACATATGTATACATACATACAAGATATGCAAGATATATATGCATCTGTAATTTACATGGATGTTGATAATGAAACTACACAATGGGAAAAATATCTGGAAGCACTATTTTTCAAACCACTGAAAAAGGAAATTCTTTTAGAGGACTTAGATTAGTACTAAATATATATGTATCTCTAGAATTTACATTTCTGTTGAGACAATAATTATAAGAGAAATGTAAGCAAATAGAAATTACCTTTCTCCCAAAAATATATTATACATAGGAACAGAGCAACACAGAAAGAAAGTACTATTCAATGAACAGGTGATAGGAATTGGTTATTCATAGGGAAAAACAGAAACAGACTTAATTACTGTGTATACATGAATTAGTTTATGATGAAAAACATGAACAGTGAAACTTTCAGAAGAAATAGGTGAACATCTTTATACTTTAAGGATAAAAACTAGTTCTTGCAGGAGAGAAAGATGTACTATATAAATTTAACCATATTAAAGAATTTCCACTCATCAGAAGAAACTATAAAGATAATAAAAAGCCACACCATGAGAGAAAATAGTCATAATCTATAATACTGATCAAGTAACCATAACATAAAATTATGTTACACTTAGTATACTGTCAAAATTAAAAAGTTTTATGCTTTGGTGAGGGGTGAACTAGTGAGAAAAAGAACCCCCAAATCCAAAGTAAGAACTGATACATAAATTGTGGTATATGCCAGGGATTTAGCTCCACAGCATAAGCCCCTGCCTGCAAGCACGAGGTTGTGAGTTCCATCTCTGGTAGACAAAAAAAAAAAAAGGTGTGTGTGTGGTGTGTGTGTGTATTCATACAAGGAAATGTTCACAGTAGCAACCACAAACAAACAATAGCCTTAGGCAATGACGTGATCCAATCCTACAAAAATTTATCATAGAAAATGAAAAGGCAAGACCCAAGAAATGGTATAATGACATTCTCTGATAAGAAAGAAGCAAAATTAAATAATGCAGCATTTACATAGGAAAAAATGTGAGAAAACAATAAATGAAGGCTTCAAAATAGTGCTATCTGTTCAGGGACAATATTGAGACAGAACTCAGACACAGCTATCAAGTTGCTGAATTTTTTGACTAAACGTATTCTGTGAGTTCATGTGTGTTGATTTTATATTTATGCTTTATAATTTTTGTATAGAATTGTACATACTTTTGTATCTACCGAATATACAAGAACCTTCTTCCTCAAATGATCTAAAATAAATTAAAAAAAGAGAAAGTAACAACTAGGTAGGACAGGAGCTGAGAAAGTAGGTACAGATCTGAATTTTACATTAACAATGGTTTTGGGAATCAGTAATTTAGACATGTACAGAAGGTAGTGAAGGAAAAACATTTGTTTTATTTATGCATTTTACAAAAATGAGTACATAGTAACATGCACTCATCCTAACTGGAAAAAGTCCAGTAGAAAATTTGAAAATCATAAAGATAAGAAATAAATAACAGAATGAATTCACTGAAAATTAAAAGACAAAAGAAACTAATCAGTAGAAAAAATATAAACATGGGGGGTTTTGCTTGGTAATGAGATAAAAGCATTTTGATTCTTTAATCAAAATGATGACACCAGGACAAGAATTGTCAGAAGTCTTTGATTGTGTACAATTTGGATTGGAGGCAGGAAACGGAAATAGCTATAGAAGTACGGTAAGATGACCAGGTTGCACTAGATGCCTACTTATAGCTGGTCATTATGGAACATAAACCATACCAGTTGCCCTCTGTGTAACTGCCTAGCTCACATATTTCTGGAGGAAAAATACTTTTCCCAGCTTAACATGCGATTTGATGGTGGATACTTCTGAGATAAATACCTTTCAAATTCAGCAGTAACATCTCCAAGGTTTTGCATTGCACTATTACACTTTTCTTGCAAAATCAGGGTAGCTTGAATGTGAGCAGTATGACTCTTCTCCAGCTCAGCTTCTTTCCTTAAAAAAAAAAAAAAAATCCTACAAATTAGAAGCTAAACTACCAAACAACAAATTATTCCACTAGGAAAGCCAAAACATAGACATATTCATCTCTGCATTAATTGCTGCATCCTTTAGAACCAAATTACAACCTAACTCTCGGAGAGCATGTTTACTTTTTAATGAAATAATTTATCTATTAGCTTTATTGTTCTTGCTTATTGTCCTTTTGTTTTCATACAAGTTTACTTAGTACTAAATTTATCTTTATATTGTATACAGCTATGTAAGTTGTTTTAAAATTTGGAGGAAAAATGGGCATGGCATTATACATTTATACTCTCAGAACTCTGGGAAGCTGGGGCAGGACAACCCCAAATTCCAGACACACTCAAGCAATTTACCAGCCTTATTAGAGATTGTCTCAAATTTAACAAGCAAACAAAAGGGAGGGGGCTATTCTTTTTAAGAACCAAAATAGACTTACTTAAATATGTGTAGTACAGAAGGAAGTATAATGTTAAGGATATGGAAATGGGAGTCAAAAAAGCAAGATGAGATCTCAGTTTTCTACTTTGAACAATAAATCTTTTTTTTTTTTTTTTTTTGGTACCAGGAATTGAACCCAGAGGACTCATGCTTGCCAGGTAGGCACTGTGTGGCTGAGCTACATCCTTGACCCAAATTTCAGATTTTTTTGAATGTTTGCCAGTTTTTTGTTTTTTTTTCTCATTTGCTTTTTGATTGGTATTTCCTTTTTTCTTTTCTGTTCTTCTTTTTTTTCTTTTGTTTTGTTGAGACAGTCTGGCTTCACACTCACAGCAATCCTCCACCTCAGCCTCCTGAGTGCTGGGATTATAGGAGTGTGGGATTACAAAACTATTGAGATTACAGGTGTGCTGGGGTTATAGGAGTGCAGGAACTGCAGGAGTGTGGGATTACAGGACTGCTGGGATTACAGGTGTGTGCCACCAGGAGCAGCTTGATGGCTAGTTCTGGAGTGTTTGTGCTTTTTCAAAAAAGTATTAAAGGTGTAATTTAGATTATACATCTTGTTTTATTAAAGGGTGGAGTTTTCAGTCTTTTCTGAAATTTACTATTATACTATTGATTCTAATAATTCTTAGAAAACATAAGAGTAGTAAAAGAGAATCAAAGAATAAAAGAGTAGTAAAATTTTGGCCATTTGTTTTTAAAACTCCTTCAATTAAACCTCTGGCCTTATAAAAGAAGGAACATTTTTTATACTGGCTGTCTACATTCTTTGAATGTATTTCAGTTCTATCTTTTACTTGTAAAATAATACCAGCATTGCAAACTTGCATAACTGATGAGGAAATTCTAAGAAAATACACAAGAGAATACTTTTTAATATTGGGTCCTACTAATACGAACTCTTTCAGCTGTTGTTCTAGGAGTCTGAGTGCTTCAGATGTAGTTTTTGCTTCCTCTTCCAACTGCTTGACAAGGTTTTCAGAATGTTCCTCCTTTTGCTGTACTATATCTAGCTCTTCCAGTGCCAGCTTTAATTCCTCTGCACAGAGATTCCTTTCTTTAATCATTTCCTCTTGAAAAGAACATAGCTTCTGCTGAAGACTAGAAGATAATTCCTACATCCAAACAGATAACCATAAAAATAATTGGAAATGGCATTATGAGGTCTTACTAAAAGAATAAAAAGCAGAAGTATAAATAATGAAGTCTGAAAAACTAAATTCAAGAGTTTCAAAGAAACATTACAAAACATACATTCTTTCATTATGTTTTACATCATAACTTTGTTTTTTCTAAGCAGTACATACCCTCAAACTTCTATTAAACCTAAAATTTGGAAACCAGATACAGGATTGCCAGCCAGAGACTAATTTGGGCAATTTGGAGAAATTTTGCCCCAAAATAAAAACAAATAAATTAAGAGGGCTGAGGATATAGCTCTGTGAGTTTAATACCAGGACAAGGAAAAAACTCTTAAAATTTTATTAATGTCTGTTTGTATACACAGTTTAATATACTTTTCTCATGACATAAAAGTGTATTATAACTTCAATATTACATAAAAAATTAAAGCTATCTACTAAGTTTAAAGTTGCATAAATTATATAAACACATTATAACACATACAAACCATCATTCTGAAACACTTCTAACACTCAAATAAAGTAAACATTATCTTTATTGCTCACCCTAATCTCAATTTCTCCTTTGCAGAAATAACTATTAGTTTGGACTGTGAATGCCTTCTGCCCTTTGTCCATATATACTTATTTGTAAATCTAAATATACATACATACATATATTTTTTGAATAGGAGGGGTATATACTGTTTATGTAAAGATCATTTAAATAATCATAAGAATAGGTGAGATTTTTCTAGGTCAGTATATATTCATCTTCTCAGTTTCTCCAGTTGTTGCCCAGCAATGTTGTATTTCACATCAGTGCATGTAAGTTCATATAAGGTCCATCTTCACCAATGTTTCATATTACCAAATGTTTTAACTTTTGCGAATTTGGTAAATAAAAAACAAATATGTCTATTTCTTTGACTCCTACTCAACGAGCTCAACTTCATACTTACAAACTCTTTTTCTTCTACGCATCATGTACCTCCATCCTATGACCATAGTATTTAGTGGGCTGTTCATCCTCATTGATACATAGTGTTCTTTATATAGGCGGCATTTTAAAACTGTCTTTTCTTCTTTAGACATTCTTTTGTAAGACAACTGTAAATATCTACTTAACTTTTTATAACATAAAAATGTGACAAGAAATTTGCTGCAGCTGCTGTTTTAATTTCTCTCTCTCTCTCTTTTTCCTTTTCCTTTTTGGTATGCTACTGAAGATTAAACTCAGGGCCTTTGTACTAAGTTGTATCCCCAGCCTGAGCTGGAACTGTTAATCCTCCCTGCCTCGGCCTCCCAGAGCATTCAAATCCACATAGGTGTGCACCACACCTGGCGTCACTCTTTCCACATTACTATAACCCCACGGTAAACAGATTGGGAAGATGTATGGTTAGATCTTCAGCATACTTATAATTATTATCTACTCAGGATGATTCTAGAATTAGAACTGTTTGATCAGAGGGTGTCACAAAGGTGTTCTGATACATGGAAAATTTTATGACATACAACAGACCCTTTTTCTTTTTTTTAACATTGTAATGAACTACCTTCTCTTGATGGAGAAGTGACTCAGTTTGCAATTCTTTTTGTTGTAGCCTTTCATGTTCTTTTCTTTCAAGAATAAGCTCTTCTTTTAAGTTTTGAACCTCGGCATTAAGATATTCATCTCTTTCTCTATTCCTGTTGACAAGGTCTTCTACAAAAGGAAAATACGGTAATGACACTAATTTAAAAAACCCAGATTCCCATAATATTTCATTAGTACTGCTTTTTTTTAGCATGTTATATAGATTGTTTCTGAAGGGAAAAAAATGGAATTTTGTATCATTACCAAATAAAAAACACATTACATGATTATAATAAAACTCTCAAAGCTAATTCCACTCAAAACTTTTCCTTTAAAAGTTTTAAGTAACTACTCAGTGGGGAAGTTACAAACTATCAATTGTTTATTTTCAATCAAGAAAAGCAGTGTCTTCTGCTGGGAAATAGCATGACAATAGGACACTTGCCTACCATGCAAGAGATCCTGGTTTGATTTCCAGCACCCCACACACACACACACACACACACACACACACACAAAAGTAAATAAAAATTTAAAAAGCAATGTTTAAAAAATTCTCAGATATAGAATAAGGTTTGTGTTTACATAATTATGAAAAGGCTATTTTAATATAGCAGCACTTTTCTTAAGTATAACACGCAGCATTTACCTGAAGAAAGTAATTACAAGCACCTTAATACCTTTTTCTGTTCCAAGCAGCTGACATTTAGCATTCAGTTCTTCTACTTGTTTAGATAACATAACAACATTTTCCTCAAGAGATTGTTTAAGGCTTAAAATTTCTTGATTCTTCTCTTTCAAATTTTCTTCTAAGTGGACAATATCTAGCTTATATTTTTCCACTTGATCTGATGCACAACTGCATTAAAACAGTATTTTGAGAAGGACAGTTCTTTAGGTATAGGGAAAATTAACAGCAAAGTGATGAAAATGATATATTCATTAGTGCTGAACAAAATAAGGCTCATTTAAGGCCACAATTCATATTACCTAATTTCTTCAATATATTCTAAGAGTTTTTCTGTTTCCGACTTTTCGTCAATTTTTTCTTTCTCTATTGAAACACTAAAAAAATTAAAAGATAAAAAAAACTATGAGTTAATATGTACTAGTTTATTTACTAAACAATCATTCATAAAGTTTACAGTGTACCAGAAAGTGTTGTATCAGGCAGGTTGACTCCAGAGTTCAAATTCTCCGTCATGTTATCTTACTTCTCAGGTTATAATTTATATGCAAATAGGAAACTAAAGATTTTATTTAAGTGAAAAAGTTTCCCAAATGTATTTGGAGGAAAAAAGCTATGATGACAACTAGCATCTACAATACCCCAACTGTTAGAAATAATCTTACTTTGTAGCTTTCCTGGTTTCTTTACCCACCCAAATAACATTTTGTGTGCCACAGCTGAGATGAAATTACTTATGTGTTTACCTCTTTCAAATAACCTAATTTAAGAAATAAACAAGAGACTTAAAACAGATGATTCATAGAAGAACGTATACAAAAATGGTCAGGAAACAAACACATTACCCACCCATTAACAGGGCCAAAATAAACTGACAACAGCAAATGAGGATAAGGAAGTGGAGAAACTGATACTATCATATTTTGTCAGCTGAAACAGAAAAATGGTACAACTTTTGAGTTTTTAAAAATGCTACACATACATTGCTCTATGAACCACATATGTACTATCGGACATATACTCAACACAAATAAAAACATATATACTCAAAGACAATGCTTAGTTCTATGAAACATTTGAAAAAGAACTGCTACTAATTCTTTTTTTTTTTTTTTTTTCTTTTTGTACTCAGGACTTTGTGCTTGTCAGGCAGGTGCTGTGCTGCTGAGTTATATCCCCAGCCCTTGATACTAATTCTTAAATTATTTCTGCAAATTGAAGAAAAACAAATTCTCTCAAACCTCATGTGACTAAAGCTACCAGAAACAGAAACAATTTTTTTGGAGCTATGAAATCAAGACAGAGAAATTACAGGGAACCCAGACTACCTTAGGCCACAAAAGTGATCTCAGTTCTTTTGTGAACAGGACAGTCTGATTCCCTTCAAAGTGTGCCCCTCCAGCCACTCAAACTGGAGTCCTTTCCTATTTTTCCCTATTCTCCTTTGTTAAGTCTCTCACCGTTTTCTCTCACTTCCCAATGAGAACTTTATAAATTCATGCTCTAATTTTAATTTCTATTATCACTAGAGCAAGGACCCATACTAGCTGGTGATAGTACATCACATCAACAAAATGAAAGACAAAAACCACAGGATTATTTCAATAGATACATAAAAGGCACCTGATAAAATTCAACACTCCTTCATGATAAAAATGCTGAACAAATTAAGTACAGTAGTAAGAGGTCTTGACCTAATAAAAAAAATTTAAAAGGTATAGTAAAAAAAAAATACAGTGAATGTTTATTATAGTAAAAGACATGGAACCATTAATTCCCTTCAAAATTCTCCTCCTTGCTCTGAATGCACATTATTCTTGCCACTTCTGGAAATCCTCTCTCATGTCTTTAGTGGCACTGTCAGTGTTGACTCGACGTGCTGCATCAATTCAAACATTCGCCTCTCGTGGTCATTTTGACTTTGGATAAATATCAAAAGTTGTGTGGTGCCAAAGCTCGTGAATAAAGTGGAGAGGATGCACTGTGGTGTTTCATGAAGGTGTCTTCTCTCAGCAGCATTTGCCATGATGTGAATATTCACTGTAGTTTTTGATCATGCTTCATATAATATGCCAATAGCTAATATTTTCCTGAATGGTGAAAAGCTAAAGTTTTCTGAGATCTGGAACATCATTTGCACCATTTTTTTTTCCATTTTTTTATTTAAAGAGAAAAAAAAAACAGGAAAAAGGTAGAAATATTACAGAATTTCAAGAAAAGAAGATAAATAGTAAGAAATCACTAGTTGATATATTACACTTTGTTCTTTTAGAAATAGTTATTCAAGTTACAGGATTAAAGCACGCAAAGTAGACATTAAAGCAGTGAGAGGATTTGCACCATTTTTAATTCACTGCAATGGTGCCAATCCTAGCCAGAACTGTCAGGCAATACAAAGAAATAAAGGGCATTTAAGTCATTCTAAAACAGGAAATCAAATTGTCATTGTCTGTAGATGACATGAACTCACACAGAGAAAAGTATGAAAGCTTCATCAAAAAACTATAAAAAGTAACTAATGAACTTAGCAAAAATAAAATATAGAAAATCAATATACACTATATTAACATTGCTATATTTCAATAGTGAACTATAAGAAAGAAATCAAGAAAGCAACCTCATTTAGAGTAGCTACATAATAAAAACCTGGGAATAAACTTATTGAAAGAGATAAAATATCTCTAAAGTAAAAATTATGAAACTTTGATAAAAGGGACATAAAAAATGGAAAGGTATCATATTTGTGGATTAGAAAAACACCGTCAAATGTATGTACTACTCAAAGAGATACAAAGATTTGACAATCTTCCCCAAACTAGAAAACATAATCCTAAAATGTGTATGGATCCCCCCCACCAAAATCCTCTTTTATAGTAACAGTAATTTTTTTTTTTTTTGGTACCAGGGATAGAACTCAGGATCTCAAACTTCCCAGATAGGCACTTGTGTTGCTAAGCTATATTCCTAGCTGATGAAAGTAATCTTGAGCAGAAAGACCAAAATAGAAAGCATTATACTAACCAATTTTGAAATATACTACAAAGTTGCAATATTTAGAAGGGCATGGTACTAGTGTAAAAACAGACCAATGGTACACAATGGAGAGTCTAGAAGTAAACCCATGCAATCTATAGACAACTGATTTTTGCCAAAAAATTCTGAGAATAAGCATTGTAGAAATAACATCTTTCCCAACAGTGCTTCAAAATTGGGTGCTCACATGCAAAAGAATGAAAATAGACCCCTATCTTTTACCACCTGTAAAAATCAATTCAAAATAAATTGAAGTCTTGAAGGTAAGACCAGAAACAATGGTGGAATTATAAGGAAAAATACTTCAGCAAACCAGAATAGGAGAGATTCTTTTGGACACTATTCTAAAAGCACAAGAAATGGAAGTAAACATAGACTAATGGGTTTATATCAAGTTACGAAAGTTCCATATGGCAAGGGTGAAGAAGCAATCTGTACAAAAGGAGAAAACATTACAAGCAATACATGTGACAGGTGGTTTTTGTTTTCTTTTGATTTGTGTTTTTGTATGTGTGGAACTGGGGATGGAACCCAGGGATACTCTACCATGAGCTATGTGCACAAATCCTTTTATTTTTTTATTTAGAAGCAGGGTCTTGGCCATGCTAGCCTCAAACCTGCGTTCTTCCTGAGTAGCTGGTTTCAGATGTTGTTCATGACTGGTCTGGCAAGTTTTTGATATCCAGAATTCATAAGGAGCTCCCCAAATTCTAAAACAAATACCTTGACTAAAACTTAGTCAGTGGGTTCAACATCAGTGTGCTCAACAACATTATCAGAGAAATGCAAATCAAAGCACAATGAAATATTACCCCAACCCACTATCAGTGGACATTAGCAAAAGTACCACAGATAACAAGTATTGGTGAAGACTTAAGAAAAGAGTGCTTTCATACCTTTGTGGTAGGTATGTAAATCAGTAGTCATTTTGGAGAGTACAAAAGTTTTTCTTCCTGATTTTGTTTTTTTGAGACAGAGTCTTGCCAAATAGTTTAGGCTGCCCTTGAACTTACTATGTTGCCCAAACTGGCCTGGAACTCCTACCTCATTCTCCAGAGTTTTAGGATTATACATGTGAGCCATCACTCCCAAGGTTTTTCTTTAAAAAAAAAAAAAAAGAAAGAAAGAAGAAACTACCAATAATCTCATTATTTTATATACCCAAAGAAAATAAAATCAGTATTCTGAAGAGGTATCTGCCATCTCTCATTCACTGCAGCACGATTCACAAAAAATCAAGAAACAGACACAACCTAAGTGTCTAGCATCAACTGATTGGTTTTATTTATTTATTTATTTATTGAGACAAGGTCTCACTATGTAGTTCAGGCTGTACTTGAACTCATTATGTAGCCCAGTCTGGCCTTGAATTCATGCCAATCCTCCTGCCTCAGCCTCCCGAGTCCTGGGATTGGAGGTGTGCATCACCACCACTGGCAAATGATGGATTTTAAAAAATGGTACATATATGCAATAGAATGTGATTTAAACATAGAAAAGTTATTCTGTCATTTACAACATGTATAATAGCGGAGATCATTATGTTTAATGAAATAAGTCAGGTACAGAAATACAAATACTGCATGATCTCACACTGGAATTAAAAAATTTAATTTCTTAGAATGAGCATGGAATGGTGGTTACCAGGGCCTGGGAAGAGTACAGATGAGGCAGATGGGCAAACATTGGTCAATTGGTACTGTTACAATTAAGAATAAGAAATTCTGTTGCATTATGCTGCAATAAGTTGACTACGGACAACAATTATGTATTTTTAATTTAATAATTATTTTTAATTACTTAAAAAGTTAGAAGAATTCTGAAGGTTTTCTCATAAAGAATTAATAAATACTTGAAGAAATGTGTGTGTTTACTCTGACTTAAAACGTTATACAGTGTACACATGTACTAACAAATTCTCATGGCACCTCACGAATGTGTACACAGTTTATGCTTTTAGGCAGCAGGTAAACAAAGAAAAAATGAAAATTCAGTTACACCTGATTTCTTTTTCCTTTTGGTCACTTACAGTTTCCCTTCAAGTTCTGCTATCTTCCCCTGAGACTCCTGGAAGTTCCTCTGTGTGATCTGCAGCTTCATCTCCATGCTTTCTTGTTTAGCCATCATGCTCTGCAGAGGGGAGGGGCCTATTTTAGGACATGAGATACTGTTTATACCCCCAGATCCAGACACAGTGTACTCAGCAAGTTGTACTCACCTTCATTTTTGTTTCTCTTTTATTTCTAAGTTTCATCAACTCCAGGCTTAGAATCCTCATAGTCTTCTGGTTACCATCTTCAGAAAACTAAGTCCAACAAACACAAAAAAATTTAAATTTTTTTTTTTGGCTAAGTCATACATAAAATTACTTAACTGTTGATTAATTGCCTCTCATTGTGACTATTATTGCCTAAAGTGTGCTCTGGCAGAGAAAACAGCTTTTGATGAACAATTCCTAACTGGGTAATGGTACTGCTTTCGTTCTTTCTCTTTAACGTGACCTTCTGGTTTATTTATGAAATAGTTGTGTGGTCACTTACCTTTATATAATAGAAAGTCCATTACTAGTTTGGTAGGACTTATTGAATGTGTTTGGTAGTTAACAAAATTAATCTTGGGAGAGAAAAGTCAGCACCCCCTGAGAATCAATCAGTCAACAATAAGCCAACTAGCCAGCCTTTCCGGTAAGCTGGGTAAGCCGTGTGGGTTCCAGGAAGAGAAAAGTCAGATAGTGCCTACCATTGTGTGGGCTGAGAATCAAAGCCCACCTTTACCCCACAAGTGACCTTAGGGTTCAAAGGACAGGCTGAGTTGATAGCAACTAAGGTACATAAAGCAACTAAATGCTTGTATTATTGTTTGGTTGATTATGCAGGCCTGGAACCAGCGGTCTGAGCATCTCTGGGGAGGATGACAGTATGCACTATAACAAATATGGGGATTTCCTTCTATCCTGCCTTTGTTTTTATTTTTTATTTTTTTCTATCCTGCCTTTGAAATCCAATATTGTTCTGTTTTGCTTTGTTTGGATTGTTTAGCTCTATTCCATATTCTGTTTTGATCGGTTTTATTCTGTGTTGTTTTTGGTTTGATTTTGCTACACCTGATGGAATGGACAACTATTGTGAAGATAACAAGATATACTATGTTTGCTATTGTTGTTTTCCTAGTACCCTGCTTTGAAGTTCTGTACCAATTTTACTTTGATTGGCTTTGTTCTGTTTTGTTTTGCTGGATTTTACTATCTTTAAACTAAAAAAATAAAAATAAAGTAAAAAATAATTAACCTTAACCATCTAGTTTGTATGAACTATGTAGACTAGAGTCTATGCAGGCCTATTAAATCAGAATTTCCCTGGGTGAGACTCAGGAATGTGTTCTTCCCCCCCTATTTGATTCTAATGCATTTTTACTGTTTTTCTAAGCAAAAACCACATACATCACAGGCCCAAAATAAATGCTTTTATAGAATGTAGGGTGATTTACATCCTTCCTCTACTCCTCTAACAGGCAAAAGAGGATCATGTTAAGCCCTTGATCTATCAGTACATTGATAAATGTATATTAATAAATGCTATTTATCAAAGTTACTCCATTGATTTATTTCCTGCTTCATTCAAAAAAGGATTTGTGGTGGAAGCCTGAAGTGATGTTCCTGACATGATATTATTACGTATTTCAGTGAAAGATCTTTAAAGTGAATTTAAAATGTAAATGTAAATGTGAATTTAAAATCATCAGAATTTACATTTTGATGATTATATTTATTGGGGATAATTTTGAGGGGTGAAACAAGGTCAGAAATTAAAAATTAACCTACTTATTTATAACCTCTTATGTGCCATGAACCCTAATAAATACATACTAATTCCTATTTGAAGCAGATTAATACTTAAAGTACATATTGTAATCCCAAATACTGTCTGCACTCACCCAAGTATTGTAATCCTCTTTCTAATTTTCCTCACCATCCAAAAAGTTGTATTTGTAATCCCATTGAGATGTTATAGGAATCCCAGCAAGTTAATTTCAATCTACCACCACCAGTGCAACCCACTTCGAGAGTAAAAACAACAAGACATGTTTGAAATTGAGAGCAGCCAAGGGGTCCTAAGTCCCATCCCTGTGAGGAGATGTGGACAAAGGCCTTGATCCGAGGCCTCTCCCAGAATTTATTATCTTGTGAAGAAGGTGGGTGGCTCAGGGATGAGTGACAGTGAGGATGGCAGGGAATTACATGGGTAACTTGAGCTGGCTGGCCAGGTATAAGATTGGCATCTCTGTAAATTGCAGAGATAAAGAATGCAGAAGGATCAATTCACATAATCTAATGAAGATAGCAATGGAAAAGTTTGGGGAGGCTGTTGCTTTGGTTTCTAATATGCAAACTCTTGTGCTCTGGTGAGTAGTAGCCTCTTTATCTGGAGGCTCTTACCCAGTTGACATTCCCTGAGCTACTGTCTCTAGCTTATATCCTGTATGGAGAACACTATGCCAGGAAACAGGACTGTCTGTTGGCCATAGAAATTGCATGTTAGCACCTGGCTAGCCTTATTTGTAATGCTTAGAGCCAATTGAAGAGGGAAGAAAATACCCTAGCCAGCCTTTTACATATCAGTATAAGGAAATGAGTCTCCAAATAATCAAAGCCACAGTAATTGTTTTGCATTCAAGGGGAGTCACTGGAGTTGTCTCCCACAGTACATTTAGTGAAAGGAAAGGGCTAAAGTGGAGCCAACACTATACAAACAACTGTGGTGAAAAAAAAAAAAAAAAAAAAAACCATGGCCATTATTCAATTTTAGGTACTATCATGAGGTTCATGTACCTTAGATTTTAGTAGTTCATTAGTCCTGGTTAATTCAATAAGCTGTTTTTCTAGTGAAGCATTATTTGCAGAGAGGGATGTTTTTTCCCTGACTGCAGCATTTAACTTTGCTTCCATCTTCTCCAACTCCATTTCCATATTCTGGATTCGCTTATCCTGAGCACCACGTTCTTGCACGAGGACTCGAATCTGCAAGAAACCATTTATGATTCCAAATACGATGCAAAAGCACATAGATACCACTGGTAACAGAAGCATTACAGCTTCTAGAAAAACCGCGTTATTTTGATATTATCCTGACAAATATTCTTATTCTTGGTCCCAAGCCCATAACTGCCTGTAATCAAACATGACATCATACTACATCATCAAAAGAATAATGTCCATTAGAAGAGTGGGTCACTGTGGTCCTTAAGGAGGTTTCATTTGATTGCCTCTGGGATCTGCCCCAGGAACTAGTGGAGCACACTTTGAGGTCTGGCTGGGTGACTCGTGGAGGTATGGCCTTGGGTCTGGTGGTCACTCTCTTGTCAATATGGCACTCTTCCCATGCTCTGCTTCCTGGAAACCATGAACTGGACAGCTATGGTGTCCCTGCCTTGAGGCCAATCAATCACAGAATGAAATACGAGCAAATTAAATGTATCTTCCTGTAAGTTATGGGTGTTGGGTATTGTGCCTCACATATGAGGGCGCTAATACCTTCAGTAATGAAAACATGGATAATACTGTCAGAGAAGCAAAGTGGGCAGTGGGCAGTTAGTGTTGCTTAGGTCAACTGCTCACCAGAAATTTCTGTCATGGTAGAAATGTACTGTGCAGTATAATAGTTGTTTACCACATGTGGCTACTGAGCAGTTAAAATGGGATTAATGCAACTGAGAAACTGAGTTCTTAATTTTGTTTAATATTATTCAAGAGCAGGCACATGTGGTGAGCGGCAAACACACCAGAAACATAGCTCTAGGTTATTCCATCCACGAGGAAGGCATATGCCCATAGGCAGAACAATGGATTCAGTTAGTGTAACTGTATCAGTCTGACCAACCTGCTAAGATTACTTGCTCAACAAGCCAATCTCCAGATTGACTGTCTTACCAGAAATCAACATACAGGGATGTTTGTTCTGACTAAATGTAAATATTTGCTCTAATATAGTTTTAATATTGGATGTACAGATTTTTATCAGTTTTTCACGGAATGGGTTATCCTCAATTTGATCTTGGCATGCAAACAATCTTGACTTTACCTGTGTACCACATGGACAGCCGAGATGGGCTGTAAAATACAGAGACTAGGACACAGAAGCACTGTTCTGTAGGCACTGCATGGAGGGCATATTTATTTCACTGTAGGATTACTCAAACTGCAACTGAATTTTAGTTTTTCAGCTTTTCATAACTCTCTTTCCATTATACAGCATATTTATTTTTCAGTAAATTGAAAATACCACTTACTTCTTTTTCTAATCTCTTCAAATCTTTATCATTCTTCTGAGACTCCTTCTGTTTAAAGAGCAAATATAAACAAACTTGAGTACCAAAAATATCACAGTAAAGTTTTTAAAGTTATCTGAAAAAACTAATGTGTTTCAAAGACTTAATTTTGATTTTAAACATTGTACTGAGCCTATGAAATATTCTGTAGGTCAATTATCTGAAGAATGAAGGAATTTTTTTTTTTTTTTTGAGTCAGGGTCTCACTATGTAGTGCAGGCTGCCCTAAACTCATTTATGTAGCCCAGACTGGCTTGGAACTTGAAGCAATCCTCCTGTCTCAGCCTCCTGAGTGCTGTTATACAGGCATGCGCCACCATGCCTGGCAGGAAAAGGTTCTTAAAACCTCAAATATTTCAATTTAAAATTCCCCCCTCCCCCAGTACCGGGGATTGAACTCACCACCATGTGCTTGCAAAGCAGGTGCTTATGCTGAAGTTTTTAACCCAATAATCAGTAGCTTTCCCTAAAATCCCAGTGAAAAGAATAAGTAAAGGTTTGTAGATAAAGCTACTACTACTACTTCCTTTCTAATGCTGCATAGCAGCATACTTTGAATATTTAATTCTGTCATCTCCAAACGTATAATTTTTTAAAGAGAAACAAACTTAAATTTTAATACTCAAAGAGAAAAATGTACAGTTCCAAAGAAATAAGGGAAAGCTGAAACAGTACAAGCTTCAATTCTAATTTTCTTATTGTCTTTATTCTAAGACATAATTTTCACACTGTATTTTTATATCTAACAGATTTTCTGACAGACATAAAGGCTAGAAACAGAATATCTATCTTTACCATCTAAATATGAAAGAAAACGCATAAACATCCTGAATAAAATCTGTTTTATATATTTTCTAAGTTGAGGACAAGAAACACTGGTCTTATGTTTATTTATTAAAACTGATGGCATTTTCGTTAGGGAAAGTATATTATTTGGGGTCCGTATGCATGTTTGTATGTAACTGAGTTTACTGTGGGAATTTGTGAGTTCTATAATTAACCAAAATTCCAGAATTTTTTTCTCCAGGAAATTCAAAGTAACCCATTTCTCTCTAAGTGTTTCTAAGAGTGTCTATTTCAGTACTCTCCAATAATAATTCAGTGCCAGACATGGAATTTTATAATAGCCATATTTTAAAAATAAAATGCTTTATATTTTTATTTTTACTTAACACAATATTTCAACATGTCATTGGTATAAAATTATAATGTTTTATATTTATACAAAATTTCCATACACTGCATTTAATATTTATAACACATCTTAATTCAGAAGAAAATCTTTCATCAGAAATACCCAGCTATATTTATATCCATAAAGCATACAGAAGAGATTTACACATACAAGCTGTCCTAAAAAAATTTTAAAGTTTGCCACTAACAGAATTACATTTTAAAGTCTGTATTAATAAAAAAAATAAATAATTCTAAACATTTAGTCATCAGTAGCACTAGCCACATTTCACATGTTCAGTGTCACTTATGGCTAGTCATTTCTATCCTGGACAACACAGCTCTCTATTAAGTATTTAGGTAATTGTCATGAGAATGAACAATCAGAGCTGAACTTGTGGCCTTGGATTCCCAACTCAGTCTTTGTCACATGAAAATATCAATTTGTGCAACTCCTTAAGAAAGTAGTTTCCAAACCGGGTGTGGTGGTGCATGCCTGTACTCCCAGCACTCAGGAGGCTGATGCAGGAGGATCATTGCAAATTCAAGACCAGCCTGGGCTATAAAGTGAGCTCAAGGGCAGCCTGAACTGCATAGCAAGACCTTGTCTCAAAAAGACAAAAAAAAAAAAGAACCTAAAAAAGTAGTTTCCTGCTTATGAACTAATGGAAGCATCAATAAGAGTAGGCTACAACATAAAACTATTAACCTCCCATGACTCTTAACAGTTGCTGCATAGCAACTTTCTTTTAGGCATTAATTTTTTTCTTTTTCCTTTCTCTTCACCAGTACTTACCCTTCCCCACAAACAAAACAAAAACAAAATAAGTTAGATCATGGCAAATCAAAGCATCATGTAATTTGCAAAGGCTATCAGGTAATGCAAAATTTACTGAGACAAACAAGTAGAAACCATTGTATAGTTGGGAACCAGGGCACACTTCAACACAATAAAGTGAGTAATGATCTAGGTAGAATGTAAAACTTGCTACCAGCCTAACAATACCTCCCTTCCATTCATTTACAGATTTACTTATACATTTGGTTTATATATTTAACTAATTCTAATAGCACACAGAGCTGTTTTCAATGATGCAGTTGATAAATTAGCTGACAGGTAAAACTGCCTCACCTTTAACTCCAAAGCCTTCGCTTTCTTAGCTGAAACAGTCAAGGTAGTATCTTTGTCAACATTAAGATTTTGCTGAGATTCTGCAGGAAAATAAATTGTACCAATGATGATTACTGATTGTTTTAATCACACATGAAACACAATCTCTAAATTTCTTATTTCAGCTATTAATGAAACAAAGTTATTTGCTTGATTATACATTTACAAATAATTGTACAATATTTTTATATATTTAATATCTTTCTGATTTTCCTAATATTCCCTGATAAAAATTAAGGTAATTACTAAAAGGGAAACTACATACTTATGACAGTGTCTTGCTTAATTTTCTTGGTTATACTAGGTACAATGATGAAAGCATTATTCTGTAACTAATTCATAAATCCATCAAGGAAAGTTTATATATATTTCTAGCTTTACATCTTCAGAAATGCTACTATAAAATTTAAGTACTGTTATTTATAATCCTAAAAGTTACAAGATCACATAACGATTGTTTTATTATGAGATCCATTACCTTTTTGCTTTTTAAATCTTTGTGATTTCTGAAAGGACACTGGTCCTTTAGATACTTCTGATGTGCTAACATCATAAGCACCTGGAGATGGAGCACAACCTAAAGAAAACATAAGACTTCATATATCTTCCAGTGTTAATTAGAACTTTAGTTAAATATACACCATGATAAAGCAAACATAAAGATGCCATTAATGATCTGCTTGTTTCTTCAAGCTGTAAAAATAGCATCCATTTGATAATATAAAGAAAATATCTTTATGAAGAACAATATTCTTATCTTGCCATTTGTATCAGCCTGGTCAAGGAACACAGGCAACTGAACAAAACAGTAAAAACAGTTTGAGGATGAAAGTCATGCATAATAAGTAACATGGTTATGTTGAGGACTGAACAAAAGATATAAATATTGCTGGCAACTCTGCATAATGAAAGTCACTGAGGCAACAGTCTAGCTTTTTATAGTGACAATCCATCTCTGGCTATCATCAGTGTACCTACTGATGATACCAACTGCAATCTGAATGCAGAGAAGAAAAACAATTACTGATTACAACTAAAATTTTTTGAAACTTACTAAATGCCAAGTACTATACCATACATCATATGGATATTTTACTTAATCTTCACACACACACACACACACACACACACACACACAAAACCCTATTTAATAAAGAGCTTGAGGTTCAGGAAAGTTACAAAGCCATACCATGCAAAGTACAAACTACATCAGATTGTATTTCTAAATTCCAAAAGTTTTTATGTGTAACCTAACTGGAAAGCATTTAACTGTTTACACATAGCAGACTTGACATACAGACACATACATATCTGTACATCTATCTGAGGATTGAACCCAGGGGCCTCACACTCAGCTACATCCCTAGCCCTCTTTAAAAAATAATTTTTATTTTGAGACCAAGTCTTGGTAAATCACTAAGTTATCAAGATTGTATTCAATTTTTGACCCTCTTGCCTGAGTCTCCCAGAAATGGGACTAGAGACATGTGCTGACATGTCCAGCTTTCACTAGATCTTAACTAGCATTTAAAATAAAGGGAAATACAATGGATAATCCCTATAAGGCTTACATGTAGTAAGATTGGAGAACATTTTAAATAACTTGTTTCAATTTTATGTGTAGAAATATAAAAAATAGATCATAAGTAGATGTGTAATATTTGAATGTCACTCTGGATGATACAGCTTTAAAAGTATTAAAGTCATTGCTTTCACCAACTGGAAACAGATCTTAAAACTTTATTAAGTGTAGAATTAAGTTTCACTCCTCTATGTGGAACAATAATTCATAGGTACCAACACAAAAATTCCAATCTTTGAGTGCTTTTCAGATCTAAATGCAGTTGACAGAGTAGAGGTAGTACATTTCCAATAAGGAAGCCTCAAAATGAAGTGTAGAGTTCACTACTGTAAGGTAAAGGCAAGCTTTGCAAATATTACTGGTATCAGATTTGGATTTGCCACATCTTGTAAATTAGTTATACTCTGGGATGAATGAGGTAACAGGGTTACTCAAATCAGCCTACAGTATATGTGGGGCATCTTGCAGCACTTATTTTATTTACTTGGGGTAGAGGGTGAAAAGGAACCCATTGTATTTTAAAGAAAACTGCTACCACTACTTGTAGTTAGGCCTTTATTGGGGAAGTGGGAATGAGGTTATTCTTTGCTCTCTATCAGAGAAGTTGCTGTGGAAAGGTGAAAAGCACTGCTCTAGACTTAATAAATTGCCAGAAAATAAAAATAGAACTCAGAAAACATTGAATTCTAGTATTCTAGTCCATTACTGAGTTCACAGTTTCAAGGAAAATAAGGGCTAGCAAAAGACAGTGGTCAGTGATTAAAAGCAGCATAGAAGCTGAGAACATATAAAACTATAAAAATTTCTTCTAAAGACTCTGAAGAGACAACTTTGATAGTTATGGGGATTTGGATTCAAGATGCTCTCAGTTGGGTTGAACTTCAGTTATCTACATTCACAAATTCTACAAAAGATGGTGGCACATGCTATTTTCATGTTTATGGAACTTTTCTTACCAACATTTAAATGTACATCAGAGTGATTTGTTAGAAATCTGGAGAGATTAGACAAAAAGGGGTATCTGAGGAGAGCAGCATAGGCTTTCTGAAATAATTTATATCTCCATCAACAATGACCTAAAACTACATCACCTAGTCAACACTTGTGTGCAAAGAAAACATACATACATATGGATCATAGTTAACAAAACTCAGAATTCCAGACTTGTTTTTCCATTCTTCCACTTAGTACTGACAGCCCATCTTCCATTTTACTTGGCTAACTTTCATTTATTCTCCAGATCTCAGCTGGATGTCATTCTAGTTGTCCAAATCAGGCTAGAAAATTCCCTTCCCAGGAGCTTTGTATATTGTTTCTGTCATAAACTTGTCAGTTTTGTAATCATATATTCACTCATCAATCTTTCACATTTGGAACAACTATTTGAAGCCAAGCTCTTAGTCAAGCTGTATCCCTAATATTTAGTTCAGCACTGAGTTTAGCAGCATGGAAAAGAAAATATAGAAAGTGTTTTGGGCATATGGGAAGGAACAGGTTTTTGTAATCAGCTAGATATGACTTCAAATTCACCTGTGTTTGACAATCTGTAGAAAACATTGTGCCACATACTTTCTAGACAAGGGGAGGTCATGAATAAGGACATTATACACTCCTTGTTTTCTCAGTCAAAATTTAAGCCTCCTGGAAATTTCTATTTAAAATTCAGATCCTTCAGTCATGGAACAGGAATAAAAAAGACCACCAATGTCACAGTGTACTTTTGAAGATTACTAGAATAATGACAAATCACTAATGCTTCACACATACTAAGCACAAATAAAGAAATGTTATTATTCCCAAAACTGTGAGCAAGAAGTATTGTACCATTTGGTAGAGTCAGTCTATTGTAACACCAAAAAAGAACACTCCTCAAAATCACAATGCTGACAGAATTTTGAATGAGTAGGAAATTAAATGATCCTTGAGTCCTTTAATGAAGGAAATAAGCTACTTACTCACTTGGCATCCCTTTGCAAGTGGGGAGAAATATATTCCTATGTTGGCTGACAGAAATTGCAGATGTAATCAGTTACCAGTAAATAGTGTATATTATCATGAATAAATAATGGGCTTTGATGTTCAGTTTTCCTACTTGAGCTTCAGTAGTCACAAATGAGCAGTTTCTGACCTGACACTGATACTGCTGCTAGAAAAATAAACTAGTCAGGAGGACCTCAGCACAATCTTAGCCCACCGCTGGCATTCATTAAATTATGGTTTCCTGATTATTGCACATAAGAATTGCAGTGGTTAAAAGCACAGAATGGATTCATAGAGCCCTGGGTTTATAAACTTTTGCCAGTTTGGTCTTGTAACAATGAACAAATTTCAGTCCCAATAATTTCCTTAGTTTTGAAAAAAAATAAATTTACTGTTAATAAAAATTGTACATATCAGGGAGCACCATGTTAAGTTCTGTACGTGTAACGTTTAAATCAGGGTTAACATATTTCCTCGGACTATGTCTTTATGGTGAAAATATTCCAAACCTTTTCGACTAGCACTTTGAAATATATACTACAGTCATGTATAGCCAACCTACTGTACGAGAGCAAACCAAATTCTATCATTTTTCGCGATAAACAACAGGCTTACTTTAGGACTGTCTGGAGATTTTTTTAAACCTCAATGTAAAGATTTAGTAGGTTATCTAGAGACTATAAGTGGCTGACAGCTGCTATTGCTTGAATAATAGTGTTTTTTAAAAGTGCAACTGCTATTTGACATTCATGTACTGTTTTTCCTAGTTCTTTTTGTGCTCGACTATTCAAGAGAATCTACAGATTCAGCCGAAAAGCAGCACTCGAACTTTTTTTTTTTTTTAGGGAGCTCCTGACAGTACTGGATTCGCTATTTGAATGTACAATCTGTGGTGCAGGGGCTCAGTTTCACTCACTGTAGCTTTCTCGGCTTCCGAACTACTGCTTAGCTTGTATTAGATACGTAATATGTACTTAAGAAAAATAAATCTTTGTGACAACCCGATTCCAGCTCTAAAATAGGCCTCACGCTGGCCCCCACGAAAAGAACCCCGAGAAGCGAGCGGAATCTTCGGGTCCTCCTCCCACTCCCGATCCCTTTCCCCATACGCACCGGAAGGGTCATTGAATCTTTTCAGAGGCGCTTTAGGAAAGGACATGTTGACAGCTACGTCCAGAAACCTAAAGCACTTAGAACTCCTCAGCAATTGCGGAGGCTTACTGGTTTGAATTCAAATCTATGAGCACACTCCCGGTCCACCCTGCATGAGCCAATTGGAAAACCCAAAACTCTGGGGCTGACCAATCCTGCACAACAATGCCCATAGAGCATGCGCACTGGGAGGTGCGGCGGTGTTCCTCAGCGCATAAAGTGAGAAGGCCCCTAAATTTGCGCAACCAGCCAATCAAAGATTGCTCCTCTTCCCCATTTCTTCGCCCAATTATATCTGCTGTCACTCAAGAGTAACCAAAGCACTAGCAGCGCTTGCGCAAGCGCAATTTGTACGTTGACGCTGCAATTTGACGTCATATAGGTAAATATGTAAAGAATTCCTGGTTACTCGTTCCAGCGCTCACCTACCGTTCTCTGAACGCCACCCATTCTGGATGTCAGTTCTTTCACTGGTTCTGCCAGTGTCTTTCTAAATGATGTTTGAAAGGGAAAAACGAACACCTTGGGAGACCACGGGTCGGGCTCCTGCGCATGTGCCGCGCTGCGGCGGAAGAGCCGGCGGGCGTGGCCTGAGCGTGGGATTCGGCGCGTGCGCCGGACGTGCTCGCTGCCGCCGCTGTCAGCTGGTGCTGCAGTATGTCCGCCCCGTTTGAGGAGCGCAGTGGGGTGGTTCCGTGCGGGACGCCGTGGGGCCAGTGGTACCAGACCCTGGAGGAGGTGTTCATTGAAGTTCAGGTGCCGCCGGGCACTCGAGCTCAGGACATCCAGTGCGGCCTGCAGAGCCGGCATGTGGCGCTGGCCGTGGGTGGCCGCGAGATCCTGAAGGTTAGAGGCTGGTCGGGGCTACAGCGCCCTCCTCTCGACCTCTGCCAACCTCGAGTCTTGAAGCTCTTTGTTCCCCAGAAATAACGTGGGCAGGACCTCTCCACTGAGGAGCAGAAAGAGAGAAGTAAACTCAGCTTGGTTTGAGTCTGATGGGAGCACCAAGCTCAGGGCAAATTTTGAGGTGTGGAATTTCCAGATCTCATTTTTCCTGTTTTATTTACAAAACAAGTTGGGTTGTCGTTTCTGGTTCGTCTCGGGGCCCTCTGCTTAGAACAGGTTAATCAGACAGTTACGGAAACAAATACCTATGGTACACACGGTTTCTTTGAGGCACTAAACTAGATGCCAAGAGTACAGGGTCCTTTGCGTTGAAGAGTTTACCTTCACTATGTGTAGGCAGGTGTAGGAAAGTGTAGAAGGGATCGAGGGACAGGATGAGAATTCAGGTCTGTCGGGATTTATTTCTCTCATCTAAAATTACATGTAACCTGACATGTTTGTGGAGCAGGCAAGCAGAGGGCGGGAAGAGGTATCTGAATAAAATAATTTTTACCCATTTTCTTTCTTTTCACAGTGTCCTTTACATCTTGGGCACACTTTTTACTTATGAAGCCTCTAGTAGAGTTAATAATCTGAATTACTCTGATTTGATTCTCAAATCAGATGATCAGTATATCGTATGGCTCTGTAATGTAGTGGTGGAGGGGAGACTGCTTGATAGAATACCCAGTTCTCCCCCTTTTTTTTCAGTTTTGCAGCCTCAGGCTATAGGTCATTCTGTGTCTCGAAGCCTTCTAATCAGAATTCTAGGTGTGGTAATAATAGTCCTTTCTCACAGGAATGTTTTGAGAGTAACACGGTATCCAGGTGATTGAACAATACCTGGTATGTTAAAAAGCTCACTGTTTTAGCTGCTATTTTATCCTTAGAAGATTTTGTCAAAGGCATTGATTTGTGTCTATTTAGATCTGAATGACCTTTCTGAAAGCTGTACAATCCAAGTTTACTGAAGAATGGTCGAAGATTACAACTCAGATTTAGTAATTGCACATACTTAGCAATATTTTTGGGGTGTTAAGATATGCAGAAGACCATATTTTTGGGGTGTTAAGATATGCAGAAGACCATTAGGTGCTTGCTTCGGCAGCACATATACTAGAGTTACACTGTTAGGATTTTTTTCCACTGGTGCTGATATTTTTAAATGTGGTTTTATTTTTTGAGACAGGGTCTCCCTCTGTAGTCCAAACTAGGCTGGAATTCCTGGTGATCCCTCAGGAGTCTCTCCCTCAGTCTCTCAAGTGCTTGAATTACAGTTGTGTGCCACCAAGTCTGGCAAGGCAAAAAATACTTTGCTTTTTAAATGACCTATTAATTTTGTTTCCTGTTGTTAAATTGGGCCACAAATTGAACTTACTTAATTTTATACCTTGTCTAAAATTTGTATTTTACTTTTTTTCTTAAAACTAGAGTTTGTGAAAATTTAGGCCACAGCTAATCAGATGTATCTACAATGTGTGCTTTGTTTTTCTAAATACCAATTGTGAAACAAAAAAGATTGACTTTTTTTTTAAGATTAAAAGACCCATTTCTTAGTTTTAGCAAAGGATCCTTTCTTGTAATTCATTTTAATTTGATAAAGCATTCTATACAGACAATGATCAGTAGTGTTTCTTCAACTTTTAAAAATAAAGGTGCTCTGGTTTGTCTTTTGAGCGTCTTTGTCACTCAGTATTTCAAGTCTTGCAGCTTAGGTTCATTTCACTCAATATGAGGAAACAAGGTTGAAAACCTCTAAGTATGGTGTAGTGGTTTAAGATGTGTAATGAGCTAAGTCTTCACCATGAAATCTTACAAAACCCTAATGAAATGCTATAATTTTTAGTACTTGATGTGTTTGTTTTTCAGGGCAAACTCTTTGATTCTACAATAGCTGATGAAGGAACGTGGACTTTGGGTAAGCATACTCTGGTATAATTCACAGAATCTGTTCAAAAATTAATTTTGTGTCGAAACTTAGTCTAGTATCTCTTCTATTAAGTCCTTTTGCCTCTGTAGCTTTGGAAGATAAAAAAGTGTGTTGAAAACAGTTGTCAGGATTACCTAGTTGTTTTGAAAATGTAAAATGTAGTGAGGAACTCTTATTTTTTTTCCTTAGAGGATAGAAAAATGGTCCGCATTGTTCTTACTAAGACAAAGAGAGATGCAGCAAACTGCTGGACTTCTCTACTAGAATCTGAATATGCTGCTGATCCTTGGGTGCAGGACCAAATGCAGAGAAAGCTTACTTTGGAAAGGTTCCAGAAAGAAGTAAGTCGGATGGTTATATGAATATGTGTAAATGTTTAAAAATCATTGGATAATATTTGAAAGTAAAACTCAAATGCATCCTGAAAAATAAAAATTCTTTACAGGAATTTTTGAAGGATATGTTTGGAAAAATGGCCTTTCCATATATGGTGTGATATTTTTTTCCTTTAGTTTTCTTGAGGAATTTATTTGTATTCCTGGTTTTTTGAGTGGTTTTTTTTGGAGGGGTGTTGTTTCTTTTATTTGTTTGAGACAGGGTCTCAGTATATAGTTCAGACTGTCCTTGAACTTACTGTAGAACCCAGGCTGGCCTTGGCCTCCTGGTGATCCTCCTGCAACAGCCTCCCGAGTTTTGGGAGTACATGTATGGCAGTGTACCTGTGATTTTAAATTTATGTTTATTTAATGTGTATTAGTAATTGATGAATAGCAAACTTTTTTGTGAATAGTAAATGCTTAAAAAGTATTTACTAGCATAAAAAAGTGAAAAACTCCTTCATTATCCCCCCATTGCATGTCTGCCTCATTCTCATCTCATATATGGCCTGTTTGTTTGTTTTATTTGTAATATAAATGGAGGCTCACTTATTGTTTTTCATGTTGCTCTTTCATTTAATAGTGTACTTTGAATCTTTTTTCCCATTTAGCACATACAGATAAAAAATTCATTCCTTAACCTGGCATAGTGGCATATGCCTGTAATCTCAGCACTTGGGAGGCTGAGGCAGGAGGATTGTTGTAAGTTTGAGACCAGCCTGGGCTCTAAAGTGAGCTCAAGGCCAGTCTGAATTGCATAGCAAGATCCTGTCTGCTCCCCCTCCACCAAAAAGAAAAACGAAAAAAGAAAACAAAAACAAAAAACCTCATTCCTTTTATTGGCTTCAAAGTATTCTCTAGTTTGGTCGTATCATAATTATTTAGTTATTTGTGTTAATATGATTTTGATTTCTCATTTTTGTGTATTATAAACAAAGGTAGTGCTTTCATCTTTGTGAAACTACATATGTTCTAAATTGGATATCTAGGAGAGGAGTTACTAAATCAAAGCATTTTAAAATTTTAATGAATAATTTCCATCTATATTGTTTCTGTGTATGTGTGTGTGTGTCTTAAATTTTGGAACTGCATGTTCAGTTGCCTGTTCAATATTCATTTGGTTATGGAACAAATATATGAAACTTAATGTGTTCAACTGAAGCAATCTAATTTCCCTTCCAAATTTATTCTACTTCCAACTTTCTCATCTGAGTTAACAGGCACTGATTGCTCAGGTCAAAAAGAATTAAAAAAGGAATCAAAAAGACTGATTCCTTCCTCTGTCTCACTCCTTGTCCAATTTATTAGGAATCTGTATTAGTGCTGTCTTCCAGCTGTTTTGAGAATTAGACCGCCTCTCACCCTCAACTCTACTGCCGTTGTGATCTAGACCATTTCAGATGTCTTGGTTGGATTTCTTCAATAACTCTCTAACTGATTTCTTTGCTTTTACTGTTGCCCATTTATGATCTCAGATTATAGAACTTTTTAAAATTACAAGTCAGATCATGCCACTTCTCAAAACTGTGAAAGTTGTCTTAATGGACTAATTTATTAAGTTTGCTGATTTTTAAACAAGCTACTCTATTCTTTTCTTGTTCCTTTGATGGGAAGCATACTTTGGAGAGGACAGTATGAATCAGAGGCTTCACGCTGAACTAAGTATGCAGCCTCCCCCACATTTTATTTTATTTTATTTTATTTTAAGACAGAGACAGTGTCTTGCTGAGTTGTCCAGATTGAACTTGAACTTTCAAAACACTAGATCACATATTGGCTAACTATGGCCTGAATGCCAGACTCAGCCTACTGCCTGTGAAGTTTTACCAGGATACATCTGGCTCATTGATTTGTGTATTACCTTGAGTATTTGTGACAGAGACTGTGCGCTCTTCAGAAACATACTACCTACCTGTATTTTTTCAGAAAAGTTAATAACCTCTGAGTGATTTATAGTTTATTATTGGTCTTTTCCTACTACACTGTATGCTCTGCTAGAGCAAGATCTTTGTTTTTCTCATTATTAAACTTTGTATTCCTTTTATGGTATCTTAACGACAGACAGAAGTCAGTAAATCTTCTTTAGATAATAGAGATTGCCCACTGAAAAGACTTTTCTTTTGAGATAAGGTCTTGCTATATCCTGTAGTTCAGGCTGGCATTGTACTCACTATGTAGCTCAGGCTGCTCTTGACCCAAGATGATCCTCCAGCCTCCTGCGTCTGGGATTACAGGTATTTCCTACTGCACACAACCTGAAAAGGCTTTGTAAAGCCTGAGATACTATTTACTTTATAGATTTATCGCAAGGGTTAAATGTGTTAATATAGGTATAGCTCATAAACCCCTGCATGGCATGTAGTAAAAGCTCCCAAAAGAGGTTAGTTTTTAAAATTATATTTACACATTGATAATGAAATATGTTTTCCTATAGGTTTGCCAACATTACAATACACCTATCCATGCCCTAAATATTTTTAAATCTTAAAGTTAAAAAATACTTTGTAGTTTTAAACTTCATTTTGATGATTATACTGATGTTTGGTATACTTTCATATATTTTTTTGTACATTTTAGAGGTCTTTATCAATTGCCAATTCATGCTTTTCTTTTTCATTGTACATTTTATTATTTTTTTCTTTTCTATATTTTTTAGAATCCTGGTTTTGACTTCAGTGGAGCAGAAATCTCAGGAAACTATACTAAAGGTGGACCAGATTTCTCGAACCTTGAGAAATAATTGCTATTTTTTTAATGCATTCTGTGGATCCTAACAAATTTTACCAATTTAATCAAAGGAACAGATTATGTAATAGAAGAAAACTATGGATGCCTACAGTTAACAAATGGTAAAATATATTTAAGTATGATTCTAAAATTGTATTTAAATATGATCTACATAGGAAACCATGAACGACAAGAGCTATTCTATGGATACATGATAACTTTTTGGACTTGTTTTTGCTCAGCATGACATTTTATATGCTGCATTTTACTAATTTCATATTTAATTGTATTTTTACTACAAAAACATCAATGTATGTGATATGAAATGAAAGTATGTCAACAGGGAAAAATTGTTTTTCTTTGCTAGGTGTGATGCAGAAATGACATTCAATAAACTTCTCTAAATAGAAGTTTGTACCTCTCTGTCTAAGTATACCAGTTCACATGAGGAAATTACAGTGCTGAAAAAAATTTTTAAGAAAGGAAAACTCACAGTACTATTTTGGGGAACTTAATTTTCAGAGTTAATGAAAATTGTTTAGTGTATTATTCTGTAGGGGGTACAAACTATTCTAGGTGGTGTTTGTGACCTTGTGATGTGTTCCCATCAATATTTGAGCAGTTTCTTCTCTGACCCGTGTACACCAGGCTAATTGTACATTCCCTGCCTTAACCCAGGAATCAGCCATTTTGCCAAATAACCCAGGTTCTCTTTAGTGGCTAATGGTATTTAAAAGCCAAGATGAAAAAATAATCATAAAAGCTGGGGATATAGCCTAGTGAGAAACCTTGCCTAGCATACTCAAGGCCCTAGATTCCATCTCCAGTACCATCAAAACCATAGGTTCTGTGTGCTACTGTGTTGCACCTTGTAATCCTAGCACTCTGGGAGTAGAATTAGGATCACAGGCTTGAGTCCATCCTGAGCAATTTAGAACTTTACAAAAGGGTTGAGGTTGAGGATGTAGCTCAGGGTGAAGGCCCTCAGTGTGTTCAGTCCCCAGTACTGCAAAAACAACACCACATACACGAGTCCTATGTAATTAAAAAAAAGAAAAAAGCTTTGGAGCATAATTCTCATATGTTGCATTTCTCAAATTTAAAATATATGATTCTATAGGTACAGCATATTCAAATGTCAGCATAGTCAATTTTAGAACCTTTTCATCATAAAATAGAAACCTGTACCTTGTAGGTATCATCTTCCCTCCACCGCCCGCAATCAAGCAACCTCCTATTGGATTTCCCTGTTCTAGACATTTCTGGTACATGTAATTGTACAATGTGTTGTCCTCAGTTACTGGACTCTTTTTGACTTAATGTTTTGTAGAAATTCATCCATAGTCTGGTATATTTTAGGTTTTCATTTTTTTGTAATTTCCCATTCTATGGCTTTCACACTTATTAATCCAGTTGTAAATTAATGGATATTTGGTCTGTTACTAACTTCTGGCTATGCTGCTATAAACATTTGTATGCAAGTTTTCATGTGCATTTTCTTGCCAAGGAGTAGAATTTTTAGGCAACGTAGGGCTGGTCATTTAAGGAACTACCACTTCGTCTTCCAAAGCTGCATTATTTGAGGTTTCCATTGTATTTGCATCCTTGCCAATGTTTGTTACTATGTTTGACTTCTAGTCATTCTAGTGGGTGTGAAATTGTATTTTCCTGAAAACTAATTGTGCCAAGCACTGTTTACTACACTTACTGAACATTTGTCTATCCTCCTTGAAGAAATGTTTATTCCAACCTTTTACTCATTTTGGAATTAAGTTATCTTAATAGTAAGATTTCTTTATGTACTGGATACAAGTTCATTTTTAGATATATGGGTTGTAGTAATTTCTCTTGTGGGTTATTTTTACTTCTGTGTGGCATCTTTTGAAGCACTGAAGTTTTTAACTCTGATGAAGTTTAATTCATCGTGCTGTTGGTGGATTGTACTCTTGGTGTATCAGACGTGACTGAAAAAAATACAGTGAATAATTTTAAGAATTTATTACATTTAATGACACTTTGCTGTTAATCTCAACCTAAATAGTTTTGCTTGGAACACACTTACCCCATCATTCTGCCACTTCTGTAGCAGTTCTGGAAATGATCTTTGTAGAGCATCATAGCTGGGCTGTCATGGTTGCCTCAGTGTCTTGAATCAATTCCAAATTTGTAACTTTTCATAGTCATTTTGTATTTGGGGAAGAGCCAAAAGTCATACTATGCCAGTTCCAATTAAGATGGATGAGGATGCAGCTTACTGTGTGTACAAGCCTGCCTGTTGGATGCATTCAGCATGAACATTCACACCTTATAAAGATGCTCATGAAGGGGGGACATTCACCATTGCTTCCAGAAGTGGCAAGAATGATGGAAGGATTGTGTTCCAAGCATGGGGATTATCTAGAGGGAAATTAATGGCAACGTCTTTTATATAATACACGTTTAAAATTTAAATGCTCACCATACATTTTGACCACACTTCTTATGTCTAAGAACTCCTTCCTTAATCTCAGGTAATAAGGATTTATTTTTTTAGTTTTGCTTAAGTTTCATAACTTTTATGTTTGACATTTCAGTGTGACCCATCTTAATTTGTATAAGCTGTGAAATTTAGATGGAGTTTTTTTTTTTTTTCGACTAATCATTTGTTTAAAATTGTTTGCTGAACAACATGAGAAACAAACATGAAAAAAGCAAGGTGTGGTGGTGCACGCTTGTAACCCCTGCACTTGGGAGCTGAGGCAGGAGGATCACCATGAGTTTGAGGCCAGCCTCTGGTATATAGTGAGCTGAAGGCTAGCCTGGAATACTTGTCTCAAAAAAAAAGTCGTATGCTGAACATATCTGATTGAGTGATTTTTACTGAATCTGGAGCATCGCAGAATATTAAAGAGAGGAGGCAAGTAGATAAGAGAAGTTTAATAAGCGGGGAGGGCACAGAGGGAGTCACCACGGAGAAGGCTATGGCGGTTCTCCCTGCAGACAAAGGGCAGGTTCTGCCTGATACAGCCTCTGATGGGGGTAGGGCTCTAGTGGCTGGTGAGAGTGCAAGGGATTGGGTAAACCTTTACATTCCTGAGCTTGGCAGACTTTTGGGAGGGAGAAGCCATAGGGGCTTCTGGAGAGGAGGAGGTGTGCATTATTACGGCCACAGCTTTGAACCACTACCATGATGATTGTGCTGTCTCTCAGATGGGTGGACCTAACAATATCATCCATGCCCCATTGAATTGTCTTTGTACCCTTGTGAAAAACTGTATTTGAGGAGATCTATTTTTGGAGTTTCTTTTCCATTGGTGTAGTTAGTATCCATTCTTTGACCAATAACATAATGCTGTGATTATCATAACTTCATAGTAAGCCTTAAAATTGGGTAACAAGATGAAACTTTTTCAAAACTGTTTTGGGTATTTTTAGTTTCTTTATCTTTCCATATAAAGTTTAGAATTATCTACAAAAGTTCTGTGAAGGTATTGAATGAAATTTTGTGAATCTTACAATCCAGGAACATTTAATACCTTTTCGATTTTAGTCATCAGCCTTTTGTGTAGTTTTCAGATTATAAATTCATTGTATTTTTATTTGATTTACTCCTAAGTGTTTATTTTTTGGAGGGAGTTATTGTAAATGTTTTATTTTTGAAATTTGTGTGTCCAATTGCACATTTTTAGTTACACAAGTATATTTTTGTTTGTTGACCTTGTACCCTGAGAACTTGCTAAATTCAGTGATTACTAGTCCTGGTGGTTTTGGTTTTTGCTGCTGATTCCCTGGCTTTTCTATATAATTAGTTCTGGTTTTCTTTGTTTGTTTTTACTATTGGTTCTTTGGCTTTTCCACATAGTTTATTCAATAGTTTCTTTTCTTCTTTTGTACTGTTTGTCTTTCTTTGGTAGCATGTAATTCTGACCTTATAAAATGAATGAGGGCTTAGGGATTTAGCTCAGTGGCACAAGCGCTTGCCTGGCAAGCATGAGGTTGTGATTTTGATCCCTAATACAAAAAAAAAAAAAAAAGAATGAGTGTTTTACTTTGTGGAAAACATTGCTAGTCTTGTTTATTCTTTACATGTGTTATGAATTTGCCAGTAAGGATTTAAACAGTGGATTCAGTTTTTAAAATAACTATAGAATTTATTCATGCTATGTGCTTAATTTTAGTTAAGCTTGATAGTTATCGTTCAGAAATTGAGTGATTTCATCACACTCCCAGGGAACAGAATTGGTTTCTTGGGGTCCTTCTAATGTCTTCAAGGTTTTTACTATTATTGGCTCTTTAATTACTAATATATATATATATATATATATACACACACACACACACACACACACAAACACATACATGTGTTTATGTGTGTTGAGAGAGGGTTTCACTATGTATAGTACTTCTAGCTGGCCTCATATTTGCTATTTGTAGCCTAGGCAGGCTTCGAACTTGGTATTCTCAACCTCCTGAGTACTGAGGTTCCTCTGTTCCTGGCTTCTTTCATTCCTAGTATTGATAATTTGCCTTTTCTTTGTTAATCTTGACAATTCATCAGTTTTATTGCTCTTTTTAGAGAACGTTTTTGATTTTGTTCATTTTCTACTGTTATTTGATTTTTTTCCTCTCTCATATGGTCTTTCTGCGTGCTTTGGTTTTATTTTGCTTTTTTCCTGCCTAATTTCATAAACTAGAAGCTTTTCGAATTAAGATATTTTTTCCTTATTTAATAAAAGCAGTTATCATAGTTTACTGTTTGAGTACTGGTTTGTATTTCACACTGTGATCTTTTCATTTTCACTCAGTTTACAATATTTTGTAATTCCTTTTGAGATTTTTTTTTTTTTTTTGAGATAGGGTCTCACTGCAGTTCAGGCTGGTCTTGGGCTCACTTTGTAGCCCAGGCTGGTCTTGAACTTGCAATGATCCTCCTGCCTCAGCCACCTGAGTGCTAGGATTACAGGAGTGTGCCACCATGCCCGGCTCCTTTTGAGACTTCTTAAAGCCCCAAAATTATGGGTAATTTTGTTCAATTTCAAAAAGGTTAGACTTTTCCTTTTATGTTACTTATTTTCTAGTTTTTAAACTTTTTTTTATTTTAAAGATAGTAAAATCCAACAAAACAAGACAGAACAAAGCCAATAAGACAGTGCAGCAAAACTGGTATACAACTTCAAAGCAAGATACTAGGAAAACAACAGTAATTTCCATAGTATACCTTGTTATCTTCACAATAGTTGTCCATTCCATCAAGTATAGCAAAATCAAACCAAAAACAAAATAAAACCAATCAAAACAGAATATTGAGTAGAGCAAAACAATCAGAATAAAGCAAAAACAGAACAATATTAGATTTCAAAGACAGGATAGAAGGAAATTCCCCATATTTGCTCTATTGCATACTGTCATCCTCCCAAGAGATGCTCAGACCGCTTGCCCTAGGCCTGCAAAATCAACCAAACAACACAAGCATTTAGTTGCGTTTTTAGTGGTAACCTTAGTTACTGTCAACTCAGACTTATTTCTAGTTTTATGTTTAAAGGATATACTTTATATTTCAGTTTTTTCAAGTTTTTAAAGTTTTAAGATCCAAGATACAGTTTATCTTGAGTGTTCCACATGTACTTGGAAAGAATGCTTAGTCTGCTGCTTTAGGACATTAACTAAATTTAGTTGTGCTATTCAGTTCTTTCTTAGTATTCTCATAATTTGGATGTTACTGAAAGGAGTAATTTAAATATCCAACTTTAACTGAAGATTTGTCCATTTCTTTTGTCAGTGCTTTCAGTTTTTGCTATTTTGTTTTGTTTCTGTTTTTGGTACCAGGGATTGAACTGATGACCTTGGGCTTGCCAGGCAGGTGCTGTGCCCCTGAGCTATGTCCCCAGCCCTGCTGTCAGTATTTTTAAGTTTTGATAGTCTGTGCTTCTTGTACATCTAGGATTGTTATGTCATGTTGGTGAATTGATGAGCATTATATAATGGCCTCCTCTATACTTAGTAATACTGGTTGTTCTTCCTAACTACTTTATTGAATTAGTATAAAAACTGGCCCTAACTAATTCATTCTATTAATATGTATTTGCTATTGTGGGTTTATGGAAAGTTATATTGTACACTTAGCAATTTGTAAGCAGGGCTGTGTTTTACAAATTTTATGTACTAGTAAACATAAAATTCTGAGTATTATCCTTCGATGACTATAAAAGCACTAAAGTTACTGTGGTCAGAATAATAGTACTGGTTGGGGATTATACAATCTCACATCAATGCAGTTAATCCTGTTTTGGTGGATTATGTGCAGAGTACAAAGAGAATGGCTGCTTACTAGCTGCACAGATTTAAATCTTATCACCAAGAAATCATATACATAAAACCTGGGGCAAATCATTTGCCTTCTCTCTCTGCCTCATTGGTAAATTGAGATCACCTCATTCAGTTTAGAGACTTACATCAGATGATTCATCCAGAACACCTGGCAGTAATGTCTGACAACACAGATGATCATTGCCAGCTACAGATGTTGCATTAAAAAATACTACCTTTAGATAATGTCTCATAATTGGAAATACACGTAATATGTAGGAGCCTTTTAAAAAAGTAACACCCTGAAATCAGGAGTTGATTTAATATGTCTAACAGAGGTAAAGTGCAAAACAATTTTACTTTGGCCAGTAATTCCTTGCAGTGATCACTTTATATCTTATTAGTCTTAATTAAACAACAGTTCAGAACCATACATTGTTTGTGATGGGGTCTGCTTATATGGGACTCTGCCAGGTTCTACATGGCGCCAGTCTCTCATGGCACCAACCCCAAAAACAACAGCATATCTCTCCTGCACTAATCCCCACGCTCATCTTCTGGTCCCAAAACAATAAACCTTCTGTCTCCCTTTCACATATGCACCAAAGGTCCTCCAGTTCCCCTCCTAACATGGCCCACTCTGGTAGTCTCCTCCCTCTATGTCAAAAAGTCCTCCAGTCCTCTCCCAACATGATGACCTGTCCAATCTTGTGGTCTCCACCTATCCCAATCCCCTAAAAGCAACTCCCAGCTTTGTCTCCTTCGAGGGTCCTTGCAATCTCCTGCAGCCCTCCTATGCCGGCAACAAAGGCTTTTATTTTTTAAACCTCTGTCTTTGTCTCTCAACTGTGCCAAAAACCTGACAGTTTTTTTATTCAATAACAATTACCATTTGATCCAAGCAGACTAACCATGCAAACTGTCATTACCAACCACCCTGCTGAATGAAATGCTGTTTAAAAAGGGTTTACACAAAACTTCAGGTAGGCAGAATCTAAAGGTAAATTTGTAGTTCATAGCAGTAGTCAATAACAAGTGATTAGTAATGCATGAACACACCTTTTGAATGCACACTAAACATACTTGTGTCTAATTTAAAAAATCAGTAAAAGGTCAATAAGTAATTATTAAAAAGTTTTTATTGTTTCTGCTGTTGTGCATCTTAGTGTAAAATTTAAATATAATGACATAGCCTTTTATTACTTTGTCACATTGCTAAAATAATTAAATCAGAAAAGAAAATTATCCAGCAAAGGGTTGCATTTCAATAATTTTATTGAAAGGTGTATCTCTTAGTACCAAACACAATGGTAGTTGGTTAGGTTACCTCTGCCAACTCAAAATTAATAACTGATGTTTTCAAAATATCGAAATATATCAACCTTTTGGTAAAACTGAAGTTATCCATAAAACATGGTTTACAAAATGTTAAAGGTAGAATATACTATGGTTCTTTGGTTTATTTTTCAATGCTTATTTATGTGTAACATACTGAAATTGGTTACGTCCTTTCTGGATAAGACTCAGGCTTCAGGCCTCACTGGGTTACTGTTTACAACGCTAACAGTATATATTACATTGCCTTACATTCATTGACTCACTTGGAAAGTTCAAACACTACTTCAGCAATCTCAAAATTATGGAGGTGTCTACTTTACTTATGACAGTATAGAAATTTGTGAAAGTATATTCCATTAAAAAAAAAAAAAAAAAACTAGAAGCAATGGCAGTTTTATAGAAAGTCCATAGTAAAATCTCCTGGAGTGCTTCATATAGCCAGAACTTAGGGTAAAGCAAGTTTTCAGAGTGATAATTGGTCTTGAGTTACTATGTAATAATAATAGAACATATTTCTTTTTAATGGAACTAGACTGAGGAACTAAATTCTTCTCTGTATCATTGCAATTTTAGTGTAATGTGCTGCCAAAGCGAGCACGGAAGTAGATTCTATATAGAAATTTTTTTTATCATTGATACAATGGATACAAACATAACTTGTTTTTTTTTTTAGAAGAAATATTAAAGATAGCCCAATGAATATGTCAAATCTACTGTGTATTTTGGTTTAACAAAAAATGTCTTTAAATACAATTCCCATATAGCAATAACATTCTACCTCTGAATTATATTATTACTTGCATTATGGGTGCCAAGAAACCATTACATTACCTAGAATATAAACCTTTTTATCCCTTAAAAAAGTGCATTGTGAAATGTTTGTTTTGATGTAAACCTTGCAATTTAAAATTTTAACATTTAAAGTAAGTAGGTTATCATTTTCAGTATTATCTAATTATAACATACTGATTCAATATAGAAAGTTAGGTTCATATTAGAAATGAAGATTCACAGTTCACCTTTTCAGGCTTGTATTAAATATTTCACATTTTTCCTTTAGCTTTACAGATGAATTCAAATGTAAATAATCCTACAACAGCATTAGGCGGTTTTCCCAAGATGAAGAAAATCATATTAATCCAGTTGTGATGTTTTGAGGCTTCCTAACTTAAATCCACTATAACATTATGGATTCCATAATGGAGAAAGGCTGTGGAGAAAGGCTTCAAAGAAATGTTTTTGTTGCTGCAACAATACTATTTATGTAAAGAACAAAGATCCCCAAATTATCAAAAGTTGGTCTAAATACTACTATTGTTAAAAGTAAATTTCTCATACCTAAGTTTCATAATTATATGTAGATATAGTAAATGTTAACATTTAGTTTTGAGTAGGAAAAGACAAATCATTACTGTAAGATAATAAATTTAGATGGCAAGAACAAAAAGAATATTTTTATGAATTTCTAGTATTCTGATTGCAATAGCAGTATGCTGACACATTGGCAATTTTCAGAAACTCAAAAGAGATCATCTTTTTTTTTTCGGAATACCCGAGTTCATAATGATTCTGCTTATGAGCTAACAGTCTCAAAGTAGTTCAAAATGGATCAAACTTTTGGTCCTATGATGATTTCAAATAATGTAGAGCATTGTGCTATGTAAAGCAAAATGTGTAGTTAAAAAACTGCTGCTTCAGAGCTACTTTAGAAATTCAGGTTACTAAAAAGGATGTTTTCTAAGCTGCTGATTTAATGAAATGGTTAACATACGTAAGCGATTGGATAACTCCTTTCCCTAGGGTGTTGTACCTTATATATAGTATATACCTTCAAATATGAGATGACTAGATTGGTGATTTTATTTTTTTCCCTTTTGCTATTCCAACTCCAGATGGTTTATTTTGAAGATAATATTTCAGTACTTTCATTGTACAAAAAATTATACAATTTTCTGTATACAGACCAAAAAAAAATTTACCAATTAAGGAACCGTTTCAGGAATCGTTGGAAGGTGAGTTATTCTGTAGTAGCTATGTTTCAGTTGCCGTGCAGTACGTCCAGAAACAATCCACTTCAACTTCTCAACATTTGGTTTGGAACACTTGTTTGATGAATATTCAGTTAAACACTTGGATACAAGTTCTTGCCAGAAGGTCAGATCTCTGCCATTTATCTATATATAAATTTATAAAAGTAAATCAATTAAAAGTTCTACTGTATTTAACTATAATAATACAATCATATTAACATTTTTCTTTTAAAAAAGTTCTTAATTAAAAAACTTTCATTAGCACATGTTTGCAGTACAAAATTCAGTGTGGGGAGTTGGTACATGTAACACATATTTAATGTGTTTTTTTCCTCATCAAGAAATAATTGAGGCTAGCTCCTTAAATTTCATACGAACACAAGACAACTCATTTTACTTCAGAGGAAAGTGCAAGTGGTTAAGTTTCTTTTGCAGTGGTTAGTAGGATTTGGGCAGACTTTGACCTACCTTGGAATGTTTCTGAAGACATTCTACTCTGTCTGTTAACTCTACACACTTCTGTGCTTGGATCTCCAATGCAATGATAGATAAGGCCAGCACAGAAGGCTAGAAGACATAAATATAAAGTAAACGTCAAATATAAAAATATAAAAAAAATATAAAAAGCTTTAATCTTTGTAAAATACTTACCTTTGCTTTAGAAAATATGATCCTGCAGTGACATGCCTTAAGCTGAGCTTCTAGTCTTTCAAAATTTAGGTTGTTTTTCCTTTAAAAATAAAATGGGATTGATTTTATGTAGATTATTACATCTATTTGGGAGACATTTTAAGAAAAATATTGGTCAGTTTTTAAAATAAAACTTATGCATCTTTTCTATAGAAAGAAAATTATTTGAAACAAAATACCTTCCATCAGAGATACTAACTTCTTGAAGGTATCAAACATGAGTTTTGATAGAATTTTAAGAGAATATTGATTTTAGGAAATATCCAGACAGTATCATTCTAATTTTCCTACTTAAAGGTCACTTACCTTTCGAGTGGCAAGCTCTCTTGAATGAGTGAATAATAGAGTTGTAGAAACTGAAAGGCAGTGGTAGCTTTGACTTTCCAACACACCTTCTCCAATACAATCTTTTCCATTCTCATCAAGTCTGAAACCGTGAACCTGTACTGACTTATTCGGATCAAATCAGTTGCCAATGGGACATTTCTTTCCTCTTCTATTGATTTTACAGCCAAATAAAAGCAGCTCAGTCCAACACACCCCAGGTGCTTGGGCTGTACCTAAAAACAAAACCGAAAATAGTTAAGGCCGTATCTCTTTTTTATTAATAAAATATAAAGGATAACCTAGCAGTAAAATCCACCGTTATGAAGATGTTATTTTTGGAATATGTTTCTTAGCTGTGATGGATTTAACACATTCACCCATACCTAAACAACCATAGCTTGTTATTACATGCCCCATTTGAACTGTTTGGTTGCAGCATAAAAATTCCCTACTGATTTTTAATTACAGCAAAACTATAAGCAAGCAATTTGTTCTAATTCAACCAGGTAAGTTAAATAAATGGTCACTGACAACACCAAGACTGTAACACATTATGGCTTATTCAAGGTTATCTTTGCAGGATATGGTGTGTTTTTACAGGCTGTTTTCTTTGTAGTAGCTCATATAAAAGAGTTTTACGAGAAGGTAACACATACTCTTTACTCTGCCTGTAAAGTTCTATCCTTATCCAATTTCTCCTTTATTTTCTGAATGACTACAGTGTAAAGCACATTCACAGTTCTCTCCAGTTTTTATGTTCCAGCTCAAAGGTTACATCGATGTTTGTCTTGTTTGCGTCCCTTGTGACCTTCAGCAGTAAATTTATGCCACTACAAGGGCATATTGTAATTATTTTTCTTAGGATGATTTGAACGCTATGTAGTTATCTTTGAAATCACTTTGTTCCCACATATATGAAGGACATCTGCATATCATTCTGCAATATTAACAGATTCAAAGGTAGTGCCTAGGTATGCTAGATGGCAAAGAATTGTTTAATCTTTGAACTAATTTTTTTAAACATCAACAAATACTTCATTCTATACATGATGAATTGTGTTTGCTACTGAAGACTAAAAGTGAGTTTTATTCTAATTGTGACATCTCATTATTTTGCAGTACTCCAGGGTGTATAGGGAAGGCAGATGTGTTTTTAACACTTAAGCTTTAAGAGCTATACAGCTATACAGATGTTTGTTTAGATAGGAAAGTAACAATAGAAAAGCTCCTCTATTGCAGGTATACTGGGGCTGGAAACAATCAGAACTTTAAACTGGATACTGATTAATATCCTAATTCTTAACCACAATCTAGCATTTTGCCTCTAACAAACTTCTTTAAATATGAAAACAACCATAAGTAAATAGATATATCCAAGCAATCAAAAAAGATTTTTAAAAATAGCCAATTTCCTTACTTTTAAGATTCTGCAAATAACTATTTGATATTAGACTACACCCCATCTCAGAATATAACAAAGATACACTGCTCTTATTTACAGAATGGAAGAATACTACTGTTACAGTACACAGAATTACCATAGTGGTCTGATTACTCACTGAAAATGCAAAAAGTGAAGCATATATGAATACAAGGCAAGAGCCCGCAATTCCATCTCTAAAATACATCAAGCAAAACACGTATTGTAAATTAAACATACCTTCATTTTAGACAAGAATCTGTCCAGTAAATTCACAGCTAGAGAAAATGTCTCCGTATCAAAGCCAAAAAACTGAGTTAGACTAAGAAGATCTTTTACTTCAAAATCCCTTAGTCTTGCAGTCATTCTGAGGCCATTATCATGTGCAGATTCAATTAGTCTCAAGCCGCAGACCTTTGGCTGACATCTCGCCTCCTGTTCCAACAGAGTGTTCAGCTGGTGTAGCAGTTTCTGGGAGTCAGTTGTTGTCAGTACTTCTATCATCTATATATAGAACAAATCCCAGAAAGGAGTGTAAGTGTAGCCCTTTCCGTTCTCCTTAGCCTTCTCGGTTTTGTACCACTAAGTGCTTTTTGAAATACATGTCTCCTCTCCCTCAGTCAGAGAACCAACCTAATTTAATGTAAAATGCTATTACTTTTTTCCTTTCTACAAGTTGGTCACATCTTAAATAGTGAGTTCCTAGAAGATAGGAACCATACCTTAAAAAAAAATGACAAAACTTCAAGAAATACGTGTTCAAGTTATTCTGTCAATTGATAAAAAGGATAACAAAACAAATCAATTGGTAGTATGAATTGCCATGTATTGACAAAGCGAACTGCTCCTTAATTCATCTGTAAAGTGAGAAAAAAAAGCCTCATTATCTATCGTTGCGTTGCATGGATTAAACGAAATCACATAAAAAAGCTTAGCACATTGGTAGGTGCTTCATAATCACTGGACAATACTAATGAGCTTATTTCTACCTCTGTAAAAATGAGAGTAATACTACAGTATCTGTCTCGTCGAAAGGCTGTAAAGATTATACAAGACGATTTACTTGGAGCACAGCACAATACTTAGCACATAGCACTCCGTATCATTTAAGTTTCATCAGTGTTAGGAAAGGAAAATAAAAGTGGAGGGAGCAAGTCGCGGGGTGGGGGCTAACCTGGTCTGCACGATTATAAACCTGAAAATCCCACTAATACAAGTGCGCATGCGAGTCCTGCATATACCGAAGGTCCCTCCTCGCACCAATTTAAAGACGGGAAGGCAGGGGTCTTAGGGCTGTACAAGGCAAGGAACCACTAACTTCAGGGGTCTCGCTCCTGATCGCGCTGGCAAGACGCGAAGATACCTTGGGAGGTCGGATCGGCTCCGCCCCCCAGGCTCCGACTAGCCCGGGCTTGTGCCTACACCGCGGGAAAAGGGCTCCAGTGAGACCCAGCCCTGACTTCGCTCCCCACCCGCACCGGGGCGCCCCGAATCCCAACTCACCTTGGCAGAGTCTGCGGCTCCTCGGCGTGAGCACCCTCCCCGGGCCTGCTCTCACCTCGCCCCACGATATCGGATACGACAGGCCTAAGAGGCGAGGAAACTCGGGGGCAGAAGGGGAGAGGCCCGGGGAGGGAGAACTGTTCGGGGTGGAGGTCTCCGCAGTGCCGCGGAGACTATACCGGCCTCCTCCAGAGGACCGAAGCAAAGGGGCGGCGCCTGACCTCGAGAGAAACACAGTATATTGGGAGGCGGGGCTTTCTCGCAAAGGGCATTTTCACCGCTGATTGGTGTAGTTCTTTCGACTGATGGCCTCCACGGTCCAAAGAGAGCGGGTTCCTAGAGGCAAGAAGCTCTGCCAATCAGCGCACACTTCCCATTTTCCGGAGCCCAATTCTCCGCCCCCTTATGACCACGCCCTTACCGCCAAACGTCTCTTATTGGAGGATTTCCCAGAGCGTGTTCATTCCAGCCAGGGCGAACTGAAAACTGCGGGCCAACGCTTGCCCTGGGCAGGTCGTTCTGACACCAGCCAGATTGTCAGGATATCATTCCAGAATGTACTGGGAGTTTTTGTTCTGTGTAGTTCACTGGTTGCTCAGTGGTTCTGACTCTCCCCCCGCCCTTTTTTTTGTCAAAAATACAATGACGAGGGTTTTTTTTTTTTTTTTTTTTTAAGTCAAGCTTTGATTTTTCATTACACACACAGGAGTCGTAAGATTTTCTGTGGTGTGGTTTGTTAAATTCCAGAGGGTTCTCTTTGTAAGATTTAAAGATCGATTGATCCTTGTCTTGTTTGTGATTTTGTTAAGCATTATAGTGGAGTTGGACTATGTAATTTCTTGGCCCTTTACCAATTTTGTGAATTCCTTTTTAAAATATTATGCCAGCATAATGTTTAAATGACTTCATAATGTTTTAAATGACTTCAAGTGAAAGGTGTATGGCAGACTGATAAGAGCGGTACCATAGGTACATAATGGTACATAATCTGGTAATTTTTAGAAAACGGCTCAAATGAGGAGGGAACTTTGGTCCCACATGCAAGGAAACTTACCTAATGAATACAAATTGACAATTGAGAGTACTTAAATAGTAATTTTAATTAAAAATGCACAAATCCATTATGTGAGTTTACAAATGTACCGGTTTTTCTTTTTGGCTCTTAATTCCCTTTATTCTTCATTCCTAAAATTAGGAATGTATGTAATTGACTTTAAAAAGTGGTTTAGGAACCATAAAATCTTTATGACAAGGAAGAGCATGTACAAGTTAATATTAACATTAATCAAACTTATGTACTAGTGGAAGCAAACCAGACTGGTTCCTGACATTTTGAATATGTAGTCTTGTAGGTAACATAAACACTGCATTACTCAGCTTTTTGTTGCTGTAACCAAATGCCTGAGAAAATCACTTAAAAGAGGAAATGCTTCATGTGGACCCTAGATTTACGACTGGCCTAACATACCAACAACTTGGGTTATGGCTGGAATTTTACTTTTAATTTATGACCAAATCTTGAGTTATGACCTGAATGCTGGCTGCTTGTGTTTCCAGATGGTCTCAGATACAGATTCAACCCTTAAACAGTTCTGGAAGGAACATTACAACATCCTTTCCTGTATGGGGCTGAGAAATCCTGGGCCAATGTCTCTCTAAAGACACTAAGATCTGCTTGTATCTGAGAGAGAGACTTTGAAAGCTATGTAGAGGAGCCTGAGTCTCCAATTGACAAGCTGAATGACAACCAGGCCTCAGGAATGAATTGAGTTAGTAAGTCAAGCATCCACTTATATTTGACCTCATGGTTTCACTCCTTGGTCATCTAGGTCTATTTATTCCAGGTCTTAGTGAGGAAGAAACATCATGGCAGAGACTGTGATGAAGGAAAGCTACTCAGTTCCTGGCAACCAGGAAGCAGAGAGGGTGGAAAAGCCAGAGAGAGAAAGGGGCTGGTCCTGACTGTGGATACTCTTCCAGAAATGTCCTCAGTGATCTGCTTCCTCCAAATAGGCCTCACCTTCCAGTAGCCCATTCAGTTGATGATCTCACTGATGGAAAAATTGCTTGATGAAGTCAGAGCCCACGATCCAATCACATATCCCTTTGAACCTCAAGCTCTCCAAAATGAGTCTTTGAGAGACCGTTCATATTTAAACCATAATAAACATATAGACTTTGGAATAAAATGGACTTACTTTCATTTCCATAAATTATGTGACTTTTAATAAGTTATTTAATCACACTGAATTTAAATTTTCTTTTCTCCAAAATAGGAAGTAAAAATATCTTACTCATAAAGGAACTGAGTGTATTAAATAATAGAAAGTCTAAAAAGAGATAGCCACTACTCTCAGAACACAGCAAATGACTTGATGAATGGTAGCCTATATTATAACTTCCTAACATTTGTTTGTGTTTTCTGTTGCCAGACTTAGTCTTCTATTCTCAGCTTAGAGGAATCAAAGTATTAGACTTATTTAACAATTTAAATATCTAAATCAAATGTATTGATTTCTGCATCCTATACTTGAATTTTTTGCCTGAGAGCTTTTGTAATTTATGTAAAAAATTGTTTTGCTAGGTGTGGTGATGTCTATAATCCCAGCACTTGGGAGGCAGAGGCATGAGGATCACCACAAGTTCCAGGCTAGCCTGGGCTCCATAGTTAGTTCAACCTGAACTACATAGTGAAACCCTGTCTCAAAACCATGTCCCCCCCCTCATTTTTTTTCTTTCAGATTAGGATTTGGTTTTATTAAAATCTCAAATTCTTTACACAAAAAAATTGCTTCACTACTCCAGAAGAAACAGTAATTAAATATATGTCCCAGTGGGACATTCTTTGCCTTTTCTCCCTCCCCTTCCAGTGCTATTTTATTCTATAATATTAAGTACAGGCCACCATTTGAATAATTTAAAAGGCATAATTAGAAAAATGTGAAAATGTAACAATGACCTGCTCTTGCAAAAACAGAAAATGAGTTCTTCATTAAGTATGATTTTAGTTTTTTAATTTTTTTTGAGACAAGGTCTTGCTATGCAGTTCAGTTTGGACTTGAACCCACTACAGAGCCCAGACTGGCCTCAAACTCACAGTGATCCTCCTGTTTTAGCCTCCCAAGTACTGGGATTATAGGTATCAGCCACTGCACCTGGCTATGATTTTATTTTTAAAGAACTGTATATTTAGTTGTGAGTTTCCAACAGGAATTTTTCAAATGACTAACTTGGATTTTCTAGACTCAACAGTATGGTGGTAAATGCCTGTTTTCCTACTTTCTTTTCCTTCAGTAGGTAAGTGTGAAAATAAGCAATGCTCAGATTATTGGCGTCGAGGCTGAGTAGGAATCCAGAGAAAGTATCATCTTATGCTCTACAGTGTCATCTGTATAATTGCTTCTGAGCAACAGATTTTTTAACAAGCAGATATAACAATGGTGTTGTCAAATGCTGCCAGGATTCATAGGGAAATTCCTAATTGCTTCTGTTTTCATCATGGAGATGGAAGAGGCTTTTCTTTTTCTCCTGCACAATGTTCAAGCAAGTTATCCTCTGTTCTGGCTCCCTGACAAATGTCCAAAATAATTACATATAGCTTGTCCTACTGTGATGAAGACCAAGGAAGTATGGATTATGAGAAAAAAAGGCTCAACTGAATTCTGTTCCCTCTGCTTCCAGACCCTTCCTGTAACTGCTTGAAGCCTCCACCACCGCTCCAGCTGTGTTATAGTAAAGCTACTCTGCTTCTTGATTTGAAGATGAATTACTGGCTGTGGCTTCTTTGATTGTTTATTCAAATCTAGTTTTCTTGCTCCCTTGCACTGTATGCAAAAAAAGCACTTCATAGGTCAGGATTTTTATTTCCAGGTTGACAGTAAATTGGTGAAGACCTCTTTGCTTCAAGTCACTGCTTTGTTTATCTCTTTAGCCTTTTGTTCCCTCTTTTGATTTTGGCCTTGTATTTTTCTCCTCAACCTCGGTCTCCTAATTATCATCAAAGCCTAAGGTGGTTGTTTTCCCACTGCTTCAAGTATGGGTTGTGGGTCAAAGCCTCTGTCCAGCTGTTAGCTTCTGCTGCTGGTAGACAGCAGTGGGGAGCCCCCTTCCTCCACTGCAAGGGTTGGTGAGTGAGTGTGGAGGAAAACCATATAAGTCAGGGTAATGTATTCTACATTATTGTTTTTCTCCAATCAAATCACACAAAACTTTCATGGAGAGAAGCGACTAAATGTGAACTGAAGGTGGTGCAGAGGTATGCACCACATGCCAGAGAAAGACTTAAACTAGGAGAGGGTTACAGGAGAGTGTCAAAGGAGGAAATTCTTGAAGAAGACATGCAAGGTGCTATTTGAATTCTGAAAGATTTAGCTAAGGGAAGAGACCACCGCAAGGAGCATTCCAGACAAAAGCAACAGTGTGTACAAAGTCACAAAGGAAGAAGAGCATAAACTGCCTTCTGCAAATGGAATACAGGTTATGCTGTCTAAAATGCAGACGATGTTGAAAGGGATGTTTTAGCAAGGCAACTGGATGGAGAGGCAGCTGTTTATGCCAATGGGTCACATATACTACGTAGGTTATTCTTACAATTTTGGACTTTTTTCATGCAGATTTGAGGAACCAACTATAGGATTAAAAGTGAATGCCACCATGAGTATGTATTTAAAAGGACAACTTGGCATCAAGGTGAAGATGAGAGGGAAAGGATTGAGACTGGATGAGACAGAGAAATTATGAAGACATTGCCTTCACTCCGGAAGCAATTGAGAAGATTAGATGGAGGGCTGAGAGTGAGGATGGTGAGAAAGAGATGGAGCCAGGGCCTGTAGGAGACAGAACGGATGAACTGTTGTCACTGATCAGGTTTAGGACATCAGAAAGGAGCACTAAGGAATAATATCCAAGCTTCTGGTTTAACAAAAAGGGCAAATGGGATTCTATTTATGCATGTCTCAGAAAATACAGAAAAATACCAGTTTTGCCAGGAAATGACCTGACCTTGAGATGCCAGAGGCACATCGAGCCAGAGATGTTCAAAGAGTAGTGAGAAAAACATTTGTTACCACAGACAGGCTTGGGACTCAGCAGAACATAGGAGGGTGATTTGACTCATGGAAATAGAAGAGTTAGGGAGAGTTGAAAGTGTTAGGTCTAAAAAGAGAATCTAGGAAGGTAGGGAATTTAAAGGGGGAGGAAAGAGAAGGAAGAGGGAAATTAAGAGAGAGTATCTTACAGATATTAGAAGAAAGTATTTCAGGATGGAGAAAGCATAGTGTCTGATGCTTTTGAGAGGATGAGTGAAGTATAAATAAGATATAGAAAAAATGAACCAAGAAATGTATGAACCACATTTGTAAGGAACTTGACTGAGAGAGGTAGAGCCAACAGCAAGAGGGCAGACATGACGATAAAATAATTGCTTTTTCAAAAATGAGGTAGACTTGTGTCTGTTTAAATAATGTCAGGAAAGTGGCAGCAGAAAAAAAGAATTATCCAACTACTGGAACAATCTGGAGCCTCATATGACAGTCAATTAAAATGACATTAGTGAGCTGTCTGGTAAGCTGTATCGTGATAGAAGAAGCTTCTAGTCAAAACTCAAAGTCCACAATGGAAGCAAATAACACAGAGGACAGACATTCTAGGTACTTAGCATACTAAAAATTTTCTGGCTAGACCTTAAGAAATATCACTAATTGTTTTATAAATGTTCACATTTCCTATAGCTGTTTTATTGCAAATATCCAGTTTCAAATTATTCAAAAGATTCTTGACTTGAAATGTTTTCACGTGAAAAGGGAACACTAATTCAATGTTTTATGGAACTTAAACTGGTTTAGTCATCATGGAAAATATTATGGAGTTTCTTTGAAAAATTAAAAATAGAACTGCCATATGATCCAGCAATCTTACTACTGGGTATATATTCAAAGAAAGTGAAATTGGCGTGTTGAAGAGAAATTTATATTCCTATGTTTGCTACAGCATTATTCATATTGACCAAAAAATGGATTCCACTTTAGTGTCTGTAAACTGATAAATGGATAAAGAAAATGAAGCATATGCATACACTTGGATACTATTCAGCTATAAAAAGGATACAATCTTGTAATTTGTAAAAACATGGATAAAACTAGTGATCATTATCTTAAGCAAAATATATCAGGCACAGAAAACCAAATATTGTGTGATCTCATTCATATGTGAAATACAAAAGTTCAGTCTCACAGAATAGGCTGGAAATTGTAGAGGAGAGAGTGATGGAGAAAAGTTGGTCACAGAATATTAAGTGACAAGTTTCTAGAAGTTCTGGTGTGCTATTGCACAGTATGGTGACTATAGGAAATGATGGACAATATATTTATTAGTATATGTATAAAACACATAATTGTTAAATTCATGATAGAAAATTGGCACATGTACATAATACTCATTAATTGTTATTTTATCCCATTCCTTTCTCTTCCTCCCCCTAGCTTCATCTCTTGGTCCCTTTCTCATTTGCAGGAGAGCTATCTTCCTGTTTCCTGTTAACTATATGTTTCTATTTTGACATTTGATTTAGTTATACTTTGGATTTCCTATAATAAAGAAGCCATATGATATTTGGGTTTGTGTGTCTGGTTTGTTTCACTTAATATTACAGTGTCAAGGTACATCCATTCCATATGAACAATTCAAATTCGTCCTTTTTAGCAGAGTACTCTACGTATAAATATCACATTTTCTATATGTGTTCACCTGTTGATAACATACAGGCCACTTCTAAGACTTAACTATTACCAATGAGTTGTGCTGCTGCAAACTTGGGAATGCATAAGTCAAAGTGATAAGATTTGTTTAACTCTTTCAGGAAGATGCCAACTAGTAGGGGACTAGATGGGTTGAATTAAATTTCTGTTTTTTTAGTTTTTTGAGTAATCTCAGTACTGATTTCTATAGTGTTTGTACTACTTTACATTCTTACCAGCAACATAGAAGGGTTCTTTTTTCACCACATCCCTGATAACACTTGTTATTATTTTATTTCTTGATGATAGCCATTCTTTCTGGAGTAAGATGGAATCACTGTGTTGTTTTAATTTGCATCTCTCTAAGGGCCAATGATGTGCAAAATTTTTTCATTTATTTATTGGCTGTGTGTACTTTTTCTCAGAAGCATCTATTCATTTCAGTTGACCATATTTTGATTGTGTGTTTTATTTCAGGGGTCTAACTTTTGGAGTTGTTATATATTGCAGATATGAGTCCTAACTTCAGTTACAGCTGACAAAATTTTTTCCCATTCTGTAGCTTGGCTCTTTACTCTGCTGGTTGTTTCCTTTGTTGTAAAGATTTTTAATTTTATGTAGTCCCATTTGTTAATTCTTCATGTTATTTCTTGTTCAATTGGTGTTCTGTTTAGAAAGTTCTTGCCTACATCGATGACTTCAACAGTTTTTTTATTTTGTTTTCCAATAGATAAAGTGTTTCCGTGTTAATATCTAGAACATTGATCCTATTTGACTTTAGTTTAGTATGTGGTGGGAGATATGGGCCTAGATTGAATCTTCTCTGTATGGATTGACAGGTTTTCCATCACCATTTGCTAAAGAGGCACTCTTTCTTCCAGTGTATATTTTTGGCCCCTTTATCAAAGATCAGGTGGCTGAATGTGCCCGGAGATGTTTCTGAAATCTCTGTTGTGTTCATTCAGTGTATGTGTCTGTGTTTGTGACAGTTCCATACTGTTTTTAATTACTGTAGCTTCATAATATAACTTCAGCTGAGGATTATGATGGCTCTTCTGGATCTCTTCTGGTTTCATATGAATTCTAGGATTGTTTTCTCTAGTTTTGTTGTTAGAACTTTGATTAGGATTACATGAAAACTACATACTCATTTTGTAAGTATGGCCATGTTAACAGTGCTGGGAACTACCCAGTAACAGGGGACATCTTTCCAATTTCTGAAGTCCTCTTTGATCTATAGTTTTCATTTTAGAGGACTTTTACTTCCCAAGTTAGGTTAACTCCTATGTTGGGAACCATTGAAGCTGGAAATTGAACACATGTTCAGGGCTACATCCTGGTGGGTCATGGCTGACCTGAGAACAAAGAGACCCCTCCAAAAGCAAGATAAGGCCACAGCTAAGGACCCCTGGCTCCAACCCCATTTAACAAGATAGAGATTATAGCTTCAGATATTTCATTTCTGTACTGAAAGTCAATTTGGAGACTTTTGTAAGATACTTCTCCTAAATTAAAATGATAGTTCTCCTAAAAAGTTAAATGTAGGATGTACTATGATTCTTTGATTTATTTTTCAATGCTTATTTATGTGTAACATACTGATATTGGTTACATCCTTTCTGGATAGACTCAGGCTTCAGGCCTCACTGGATTGCTGTTTACAATGCTGACATATATATATATATATATATATATATATATATATATATATATATATATATATAACCTTACATTCATTGGCTCACATGGAAAAATTCTCCTAAGATACTTCTCCTAAATTAACATAAGATAGTTCTTCTAAATTAACATAATCTGTTACTTGGAACAGTTCTTGAGCCACTCCCAAGGTCCTCCTCAGTTTCCTGTGTTTTCCACTATAATCCCTTACTTGTTTGAAATACTAAATAAATGAAGGCTGCCCAGAGACATTCCTTGTTTTAAGTCCCAGAGTCTCGAACTCTGCTAGAGGGTTTTGATCCTCTTGGAGTCCTAAAAGCATACCACTTATCTCATTTATTTAAGCTTTCATCATACACTCATTTGGGAGATTGGGGATGTTGGCCAGGTCTCCGATACTCCTATGTATTTAATTTTTCTTGATGGTATTATAGATGGTATTGTTTTTCTAACTCCTCAGTGGGAACATTATTGGTGTATAGGAATGCCATTGAGTTTTTGTGTTGATCTCGTATTCTGGTACATTGCTGAATTTGGGTACTAATTCTTGGAATCTTTTGGTGGAATTTTTTGGTCTTCTATCTAAAGGATCATATCACCTGCAAATAATGACAACTTGACTTCTTCATTTCTTACTTTAGTTCCTGAATTGATGCTTGTAAATTGCCTATGGTGAGTAGCTTTATTGCTAGTATTTAGATCCATTAGGAAATGACTACTTCTCAGAGGTATCTTCCAAGTGTAGCTGGCTTCTGGGACCCAAGTCTGTTGTAAAATCCTACCTCTTCAGTTTGCTAGGGATGAGAAGTTGCTGTATGCTTGCCCCTGTCCCTGGTTCTTTGGTACTGGCCTATAGTAATTTTTTATTACAACTAGGCAATCTCAGTTTTGGAATACTTGGAAGAACAACTGGTTAGAACAATTATGCCTCTTTGGCAAATGAAGTACAATCAGCAATAACAATAGCAATAGACAATGACAAACTGAGGTAACTATTAATTTGCCACATTTAAACATATGAACTAGATTTGTGGTTATATAGAAAAATCTAAAATGAACCAGAAAGATGTATGCAGTATATAAGCCTTCAATATAGCAATTTTACTCTCAGTGGAGAAAATTTCAAAAAGTTTAGGGGGAAAAATAGAAGATAGAAGAAGACAAAAAGATTAGAAACAAGACTGGAGGACAAATGATGATCATGCAAACTTTGGAAAACTGGTGAAGAAGACAGGAAAAAAATAGGGAAGGAAGAAATTAAAAAGAACAGAACAACTACAAACAACTAGAAACCATGTTCACATTCATAGAAAAACAAGAATAACAATGAAGAAAAAATTTTTAAAAACCCCAAACCAAAACAAGCAAACACACACACAAAAAAAAAGAGAAAGAAAATAAGAGAAAAAATGTGCACTTCAGGATGTATCTCTGCTGTGACTGGTAGACAATCTGGGAAGACAGAGTCCAGATCCACATTGATTTATCCCAGAAAGCCAACAGTAGCTTTACAGTGGGGTACTAGATAATCCTTACTTCCACTGAAGTTTGGGCTGGTTTCTGGTCATGAGGCTGGAACCAGACCTGTTTATCCTGCAGAAGTGCATGTACCTCCTTTGGGTTTAAACTCAGAGAGGAGCCACTAAATGGAACCAGAAGTTGTTCTGAGTTGTGAGCTAAGCCCCCTCCAATATGGCTCCTGGCCAATCACTGTCTTCTGTAGGACATCTGAACCCAAATAACCCACCAGTCACTGAAGTCCACTGTGTCCACTGCTCCTTTCCACTGGTGCATTTTTCTGCGGAGGCATCTGGGTAGGCAGGAGTCACCGTGTATGTGAAGATTCCCTCCCATGCAGTGAGTCCAGGTTCAGGGAGAAAGTACCACCACTTCTTTGAAGTTTCTCTCTTTGCTTTCCCCATAGGCATCAATTCTTGCTTCAGATCCTTCCTGTATCCTGGAGAACCACTTTCCTCCTTCTTCTCTTCCTCATGTTGCTTTATTGAAGTGTCTGGATACCAAATCTTGAGAGTTTTTCCTTTGCTTCTCACCACTCTGCCCTCTTCCTGGTAGTCCTGCCTTCTTCCTTTCTATATTATCTCTTTTATTTTTTTTCTCTTGCCTGTTATGCTTTGACCACTATATTGAACAGGAGTGGTGATCATGGACATCCTTGTCTTGTTCTTGATTTTAGAAGGAATGTTTCAACTTTTCCCCATCTAATATGATGTTGGCTGTTGGTTTTTCATAGACATCTTTTAAGATATGATCTTGACTTTCAGTTTCTGCTATTATTTTCAGGGATGAGTCTGATTGTTTTGTGTTTGTTTAGGTAGATTACGGGCTAGTATATGGTCTATTTTGGAGAAAGTTCTGTGTGCTCCTGAGAAGAATGAAAAGAATGTGCAATTGTATTAGTGGAGTAGAACACTCTATAAATATTTATAGAGTGTTCAAAGATATCATTCAGCTTTGAAATGTCTTTAATTTTTTGTTTAGTTTCTACTTGTGAAAGTGAGTTATCCCTTTCATTCAATATGATTGCTTGCATGTTTATTTGATCTTTTATATCCAGTAGTGTTTGTTTTATGAATTTAGATGCACTGATATTTGATGCATATGTATTAATAATTGTTATCTGTTCCTATTAGATTCTTCCCTCAACTAATGTGTAATGATCTTCTTTCCCTTTCTGATCAGTTTTTGCTTGAAGTTTACTTTGTCTGAGAATATAATTGCTACTCCTGCTTGCTTTTAATGTCCTGGTGCTTGGAATGTGGTTTTCCATTTTTTAGCTTTTAATCTATGAATTTTTGGGGAGTCCCTTAAATGCAACAGATCATTCAGTTATGTTTTATTTGTTGTTGTTGTTGTTCAGTCTGCCAATTTGTCTGTTAATTGAAGAGTTGAGGGTAATTACATTGGAAGTTATTACTAAAAGTTATTGCTTTATGGCTATCACTCCATTATCTTTCTATTGTTGACTTTTTATATTTTCTTCTTGTTTAACTATTCATCCTGCTTTATTAATTCATTACATCATCTTTTTGGCTTACTTTCCTTTGTTGCTATTATTCTTGCATATTTTTTGTAATACTGGTGTGTTGCTCATACCTATTAAGGTATGCTTTGTTGTGGGATTTCCTTATTGCCTATCAGTTCTGAAAGATAGTTTTGCAGGATATATTATTCTAGGATGGAACAGGTTTTTTTTTTAGGGCTTGAAACACTTTACTCCAAACTTTACTTACTTTCACAGTTTATGTTGAAAGTCTGCTGTAATCTAATGGGTTTACCTCATAAGTGATTTCTTTGTTGTTTTCTGACAGCTTTTAATCTTCTTTGTGTGTGTTGGACCTCCAAGATTTTTACTATGATGTGTCACAAGAGCTTGTTTTTTCATAGTATTTATTTGACATTCTGTCAATCTCACTTTTATGTTGAGTGTTTTCCTCTTACTTGAGCACTTTTCTGCTTTGATGCTTTTTTTTTTTAAAAGAATAACACACATTTATTCCTTTGCAGTTCCAGGTGATTTCCCAGTGTCAGTAATGTGCCCCATTTATCATATCTTCTGTAACTGCATTCAGTTTCAATTGTTCAGTTTAACACAGAAAACATGTGAAATGCCTCAATCCCCAAATCCCCCACTATCTCATCTCTGGCATAACATACTGTTAAAGGCAGAATACCTTTCTATAGTGGTTATTACTGTGTTTTCTAGTTAATATTTAATTAAGCAGAACCACACATTTCATAGGTATTCCAGTAAACTGACATTTATATTAATAAGTCAATGTATCTGAGATAGAAAATTTTTCCTTTTCTTCAGTTTCAAGAGACCTCAGTTATCAACATATTATGCTATTTTATTGAAAATGCAAAATGAAGTAGTATTTTTAAAAAGTTACATTGATTGGCCCATTTTACATATACATAATGATCACATTCATTATAAGGAATTTGTACCTGTATCTGACACACTTTGATTTTTCCCATTACCATAGCCACCCTGCAGCCCCTCTTCCCTTTCTTATTTTCAAAAACTTTATTTTAAATTTTTCCCTTTTTTCATCATTTTTTTCTTTTCCCTTTCTTTCCTCTTCCCTTATACCTAGCTCCCTTTCCCACTTGAATATCTTCTTCCTATTTCACCTTATCTATTATATATTTTGGTCCTATTTATATTTTTGGTTTCTCACATAAGAGAAACAATGCAATATTTCCATGAGTGTCTGGTTTATTTCACTTAAGAGTACAACTGCAAGGTGCGTATTTAGCTAGAAACGTCTCAAGCTTATAGTTCTCTATGGCAGAGTAGCACACCATTGTATGAAAAACCCCACACATTTTCTTGAGCCATTCATCAATTGATGGGAATTTGGGCTGTTTCCAATATTTAGTGATCATGAACTGTGCTGTTATAAACATATGTGTGCATATACAGATCTGGTGTGATGCTTTTCATTCTTTTGGAAACATATCAAGAAAAGGAATACCTGGGTCAAATGCAATGTGTAGTCCTAGTTTTTTGAGGAATTGTCCCACTCATTTCCACAGTGGTTACACCAGTCTACACTCCCACCAACAATGGAAAGAGTTCCTTTTCCCCAATAGACTTTCTAGCATTTGTTATTGTTTGATTTCTTGACAAATAGTCCTTCTTTCTGGGGTAAGATGGCATCTTGGTGTTAATTTGCATCTCTCAAATGATCAGTGATATTGAGCATTTTTTCATATATTTAGTTGATGTTTGCAGTTCTTCATCTGAGAAGTTTTTTATTCTTTTCAGATTCTCATTTTTGGATTGGGTTTTTAAATTTGGTGGGTCTGATTTTTTTTTTAAGTTCTTTAAATATTCAATATAGTATCCTTTGTCTGAGGAACAGCTGGCAATTTTTTCCCCACTGTGGTTTTTCTCTTCACGCTGTTGGTGGTTTCTTTTGCTATGCAAAAGCTTTTAATATGATGAGATCCCAATTGTTGATTTTTTATGGTAGTTCATGTGCAATTAGGATTCATTCATAAAATCATTGCCTACATTGATGACTTCTGGAGTTCTACCTACTCTATGTCCCAGCAAATTTACTGTTTTTGTTTTCATATTTAGATTTTTGATCCATTTTAATTTCAGTTTAATGAATGGCAAAAGATATGAATCTAGTTTTAAACTTAGACTTGTGAAAAGCCAGTTTTTCCAGCACTGTTTCTTAAAGAGGCTATCTTTCTTCCAGTGAAGGTGTTTGGCACCTTTGCCAAAGATAAGATGACTAAGTATGTCTGGAGTTGTTTCTGCATCTTCTAGTCTGACCTACTGATCTTTGTGCCTGTTTTTTGCCATTACTGTATTATTTTTATCACAGTATTTTTTACAGTATAAAGTCATGAATTGTGATGTCCCCTGCTTTGCCACTGTTGCACAGAGTTGTCTTTGCTATTCTAGATCTCTTCTGGTTCCAAATGAATTTTAAGACTGTCTTCTCTAATTTTGTGAGATATGCTGTTGGAATTTTGATCAGGATTGCATTAAATCTGTATAGGAATTTTGGAAATATGGCCATTTTTGCTACTTTTCCTAATGAAGAATAATGACATCTTTCTAATTCCTGATATCCTCTTCAATCTCTTTTTTCAGAGTACTGTAGTTCTCAATGTAGAGGTCTTTTACTTCCTTCATTAGATTGATTCCTAGATATTTCATTTTTTTTTGGATGCTATTGTGAAGGGGGTTGTTTCCCTAATTTCTCTCTCAGTGAGTTTGTTATTAGTGTACAGGGAAGCTTTCAATTTTTGAATATTGAACTTGTATTCAACTATGTTACTGAATTTGCTTATTAAATCTAGAAGTTTTGGGCTAGGGATTTAGCTCAGTGGCTTAAGCACTTGCCTGGCAAGTGTGAGGTTGTGAGTTCAATCCCTAGTACCAAAAATAAATAAATAAATAAATAAATAAATAAAATCTAGAAGTTTTTGGTGGAGTTTTTGGGGTCTTCTATACAGAGTATGATGTTATCTGCAAATAATGATAATTTAACTTCTCCCTTTTCTATTGCTTTTTCTTTTATTTCTTTCCCTGGTCTAATTGCTCTGGCTAAAGAACTATATTGAAAAACAGTGATGACAGTGGACATCTTTGTCTTGTTCTTTATTTTAGAATGAAGTCTTTCAGTTTTTGTCCATTTAGCATGATGTTGGTCATTGGTTTGCAATGGATGGCTTTTATCAGATTTAGTTAAAGATTATCAATTCCAATTTTTTTGGTCTTTTTGTGACAGGGTCTCTTTATGCAGTTCAGGCTGGCCTTGAGCTCACTTTGTAGCCCAGGCTGGTAAACTCATAATAATCCTCCTGCTTCAGCCTCCCAAGCGTTGGGATTACAGGCGTGAGCCACCATGCCCGATTTCAGTTCCAGTTTTCTGTTGGGTTTATTATGAATGGGTATTGGATTTTTCTGCATCTATTGAGATTATCAAATGATTTTTGTGTTTGGCTCTGTCAATATTATGTGTTACATTTATTGATTTGCATATGTTGAACCATCCCTGCATTCCTGGGATAAATCTCACTTGGTCATGGTTTGTAATCTTCTTGATGATTTGCTGCATTTTGTTAGCTAATTTTTTTGAAGATTTTTGCATCTAAGTTCATTAGGAAGATTAACTTGTAATTCTCTTTCTTAGTTGGGTCCTTCTCTGATTTTGGTATCAGGGTAATGCATGCTTCCAGGAATGAATTTGAGAATACCTTTCAATTTCATTAAAGAGTTTTAGAAGTAGCAATGTTAAGTATTCTCTAAATTTCTCATAGAATGCAGCAGTAAATCTATTACAGGCTGGGCTTTTCTTTGTTGGTAGATTTTTAATTACATCTTCAATTTCATTGACTGATATTGGTTTATTTAGAATTTTTATATCATTCAGTTTTTGTAATTCTTATGTATCTGGGAATATGTCCATTTCTTCTGTAATTTCCATCTTATTAGAATACAAGTTCTCAAAGTAGGTACATATTGGGGACCTCATATTGTAAATTGAGTCTAGAGAACGTTTGAGGACATCCCTGGCCTTCCCTTTGCTCTAGATTGGAATGCAGAGGATCCCTGCTGTTTCTGCCCACAGATAAAAGCTCTAGTGGTAGTGACACTGTGATGCTCACAGGGCAAAATGAGACCTGATGAAGACAGTAAGGCACATGAGGAAACTATAGTTTCTTTATTTATATAAACTACTTTTATATACATATACATTTATATATGTTGTTTTTTTCAGCTTCTCATATGAATGAGGCAATATGATGTTTACACATGTGTCTTATTTATTTCACTAATGAGTATGGTCTCAAGTTGCATTCATTTACCTGTAAAAGTTTCCAGTTTAGTCTTCTTTACGGCTGAGTAGTACTCCATTGTGTAAAAATACATCTTTTTTATCCATTCCTCAGTCAATGGGCATTTAGGTTGTTTCCAAGATCTAGCTATTACAAGTTGTGCTGCTATAAACATGGATGCACATATATCGCTGTGGTATGATGAGGTAACTGTAGTTTCCTTATTGCCCTCTGTCTAATTCTTGCAAGAATGCTTGATTCTTTTTCTAGCCCATTGTATAGGATTACTGTTCCTGAACTCTGTTCACTGGTCTTCACCCATTGTCCTTGACACAGATGTAATCAATAAATACCAAGGTTCTGACCTCCTTGTGGCCTTTTGTTCCCAGAGAACAACAGGTCATCTCATATTCCTGCTGCAGTGCTATTGTATCTCTTGCTATTCCTTATTTTCAGGCACCATAACACTTTCCAGAGGACTGGAGCCCACTGTAGGGGATTCTGGTAGGTATAGATGATCTTCTGGATTCCTGCAGGATCTGTTGTGATTTTATCCTTTTCATTATTAATTGCATGGATTTCAGTTTTCTCTTTCCTTGTTTTTGATAGGATTGGCTATGGATATGTCAATTTTATTTAATCTTTCAAAGAACCAACTTTTCAATTCATCAATTCTTTGTATTTTTTTTAGTCACCATAGCATTGATTTCTTCTCTGATCTTAGCAATTTCCACCCCATTGTTTGCAAGTCTTGACTTGCTCTTCTTTTTCTAGAAGCTTGAGGTACAACATTAAGTTGTTTTCTTGTGCTACCTTCTGTTTTCCTGATATGAGTACTTGCTGCTATAAATTTCCCTCATAGGTTTGCTTTCATTGTGTTCCATAAGTTATGGTTGTGGTATTGGCATTATTGTTTAATTGTAGAAATTGTCTAATTTATTCTTTAGTTTCATGTGTTACCCAGTGGTTGTTCAAAAGGATGTTTTAAAATTTATTTACAAGTGCTTATGAAGTTCTTGTGCTTTTTCTACCAACTTCTAATTTCATTGCCCTATCGTCTGATAATATGCATAGGATAATTTCAATTCCTTTGCATTTACTTAAGCAGGTTTTATGAGCTATTATGTGGTCTATTTTGGAGAAGATCCCATGTGTAGTTGAAAGGAATGTGTATTTTTGTATTGTAGGGATGGAATACTTTGTAGACCTTTACTAAGTCCATTTGTTCAAAAGCTTTCTTCAATTCTAATATTTAATTGTTGATTTTTTGGATTAGCTGATCTATTTGTAACAGTGGAATATTGAGGTTATCATTACAATTGTATTAGTGCTTATTTAATTTTTCATGTCCACTAATTTTTTTATATAATTGGGTGCACTGGTATATGGTACATATGTATTTATGATTGTTACCTTTTCTTCTTGTTCCCTTTATGAGGATGTAGTGATCTCCTTTGTCTCTCCTAATCAGTCTTAGCTTGAAGTCCACTTTGTCTGCAAGTAGAATAGCTATTCATGCTTTTTTCCAGGTTCCTGTTACATAGAGTACTACTTTTCATCTTTTGATTTTTGGTCAATGACTTTCACTTTGAATTAGATATGTTTCTTGTAAGCACCTTGTTGTTGGATCTTGCTTCTTGATCCATTCTGCCAGTCTGTTTCTTTTGATTGGCGAATTGAAATCATTAACATTGATGGTTATATTAAATCTTCTGGAAGATAGACTAAGTAAAATTTCTTGTAGGCAGACTTTAGGAACAAAACTCTGATTGCACAGGAACTGTCACAAATAATTAACAATTGGGATATCATATTATTAAAAAGCTTTTGCATAGCAAGAGAAACCACTAATAGAATGAAGAGAAAACCCTCAGTGTGGTAGAAAATATTTTCCAGCTGTTCCTCAGACAAAAAATTACTACCAAAAACATAAAGATCTCAAAGCAATCAGTCCCCCCAGGCTTAAAAACTCAATTCAAAAATGGGCATCTGAGATAAATACACACTTCTCGGATGAAGAAATAAAGACAGCAAATAAATATATGAAAAAAAAAGTTCAACATCACAGGTCATTTGAGAGATGAAAATTAAAACCTCTGAGATTCCACCTCACCCCAGAAAGAATGACTAACATCAAGAAATTAATCAATAACAAATGCTAGCAGGGCTGTGGGGAAAAAAGAACACTTCTCCATTGTTAGCAGGAATTCAGACTGGTGCAACTACTGTGGAAATCAGTGTGGAGATTCCTCACAATACTAGGATTTGAGGTCCTATTTGTCATTCTTTTTCTGGGTATCTTCCCAGGAGAATTAAAAACATTGTACCACAGTGGTACATGTGCACCCATGTTTATAATAGCACAATCTTTAATAGCCAGATCTTGGAAACAATATAAATATATATGGACTATAGTTAAATAGTTATACTATTGATTTCCATGAGTTCACTGAAGAAAAAAGGTTTGTGCTGGTATTGTTTGGAAAATTGAATGCATATGTCTTGCACTCTGGGTGAGTGATTTGGGGATGGCAAAGAGCAATACATTTACCATTGTTGTCCCCTGGTTGCTGTGTTTTGAAATTTTGTTTCATTTTATTTTTTTCTCTTTTAAATAAAGTGTGTAAAAATTGATGGCTATAACTGGTACACATTGACTTATCTTTGTCATTTTATTTTCCTGTTGTTGGTTCCCTTCTTTTTTCTATGTTTAATTATTTCCCCTAACTGGTGCATTCCTTCTGTTAGGATTCATGGTGTTGTAATAGTTGTTATCTCTTTCTAGAATGTCCTTCAGAAAAAAAGTTTTAGAGTGCTGCTTTGGTGTTCATCAGTTCCCTCAGGTGTTCTTTGTCATGGAAGTATCTTATTTTTTTATCAATTTTGAAAGATAGTCTTGCATTTTCATCAATATGGACTGGAGGTTGTTTTCTTTTAGGGGTGAAATACTTCACTACAAGCTCTCCTTGACTTGAGAGTTTGTTTTGAGAAGTCTTCTATGATTCTGATGGGCTTTCCTTCATAGGTGATTTGTTTCATTTCCCTAACAACTTTTAATATTCCATTCTTGTGTTGAATTTCTGGAATTTTGATTATGCTATGCCTAGCTATAGATTTTTTTTGTTCATGGCTAATTGGAGTTCTATATGCCTCATTAATCTTTTTTTAAAGAGAAAAAAAAAGCAAAACAGAAAAAGGGGTAGAAACAATACAGAATTTCAGAAAAAAAGCAGTAAGAAATCACTAGTTGATAAATTACATATTGTCTTCTTAGACCTAGTTGTTAAAGTTACAAACTTAAAGCATATGAAGTGGACATTCGAACAGTGAGACTGCAAAGAAGTTCAATGATCCAGTAACAATTTAGCAACAATTTACACACTTAAACATACATGCAGCCATATCCTCTAGAGCACTTTCTTTTCTTCTTTTTACTTTTTAAGTCCATTATCTGCTTAGTTATATCCTGTTTCAGGTTGCTCAGCTGGCTTGTTTTGTTGTTGTTATATACTTTTAATCACCTTATATAATTCTGTTGCCTTGTTTTTGAGTTTCTCCTCATCCATGATCCATGGATCAGCTTTGGTGGAGTTGGAAGATTTTTGGAGGTATTTTGTTACTTTCTTATCTATTTTTTTTAAGGCAGCAAAATACAGCAGAACAAGATAGAATAAACCCATGTGACCAGTGCAGTAAAACTACCACAGAACCTCAGAGCAGGTCACCAGGACATGAGCAATGGGCTCAATAGTACAGCCCATTTTGTTCATATTAGCTGTTCTTTGAATCAGGTAGAGGAAAATGGAAGGAAATATCAAACGTTTAAAAACAGAATATTGAATAAAGCAGTACCATTAATCAAAACTGAGCAAAACAGTGATAAAAATATTTGCCTTCAAAGAGATGGTAGAAGGAAATCCTCCTTACTTGCCATGCTGTATACATTCATCCTCCAAAAAGATAGACTGCTGGTGCTGACTTGCTGACGGGGCGGGGGGGATGGATCAATGTCTGATTCTTAGCCTGAGCACTGGCAGGGTCCCAGCTGCTTACCAGGGCGGCCAGTAAGCCGCCTATTCTCCCAGCGCCCAAAGTTCCAACACGATGCAGAGCTCAGGAATCGCTGATAGTTCTCACCCTGGTGAGCCAGTGGCTTGTCAGGCCCCCAGCTGCTCACCAGGGCAGCGAATAGGCCACCTGTTCTCCCAGCACCCAAAGTTCCAACATGATGCAGAGCTCAGGAATTGCTGATGCCTCATTAATCTTTATTCCAAATTCTTTTTCCCTCCCAAGGAAGTTTTCTACCATGACATCTGAAAACAGTTTTGTTTTTTTTTAATGTGTCATTCATGGTCTTATGCTATTCTTTGCATCATCTAGCAGCTGCTGGATTGATTTCTTGTTGTCCCTTGCTATTTTTAAGAAATCTTTTTTTTTTTCATGATCAGTAACCATAATCCCGTCTTCTACATCTGGGATTTTGTCCTTATGTTGCCTAAATCTTCTCTGTGTACTTTGACTGGAATTTATTTGTTTGAATCTGTTTTATGGATTATATTTCTTTCCTATGTTGGACATTCATAGGTTCCATCTTTTCCTAAGATTCTTGTTTTTTAAATTTGTATCTGCTCCAGAGTCATTAAGCACATGTTTCATTATGGTCACCATCTCTGTCATTATCTGTGAAATTATTTTTGATTTGATTTTCTTTCTAGAGTCCCTCTCTTCTGCTTAGTTACTTCAGGTTTTTTCACTTCAGAGAGTCGAGAAGAGTGGATTTTGGATTGTCCCACCCTTTTTGCCCTTGGTTTTCATTTGGTGAGCTAGATGTCTGAGGTGTATCTTGTTTAAATGTCTTCTCATTTTGTATTGATTTTTTAGTTTAATTCCTAGGTTTATTGTTGTAAGTTGCCTATGGTGAGTAGCTTTATTGCTAATATTTGAAATCAGAAGGAAATGACTACATCTCAGAGTTATCTTCCAGGATTTTGGGTTTTGAGTCTGTTGTAAGATCCTACCTCTTCAGTTTATTTTGGATGAGAAGTTGCTGTGTACTTGGTTCAGCCTCTGGTTCTCTGACACTGGTCTATTATATTTTTATGAACGTTATGCAATCTCAGCCTTGGTATAGTTGGAAGGGCAACTGGTTAGAATAATTATGTCACTGGCTAAAGTGTACAATCAGCAATAACGATTGCATCAAGCACAACCTAGGAATGACAAACTGGGGTAACTATTCATTTGCCACATTTAACTGTATTTGTGGTTATATAAAAAAATCTAAAATGAACCAGAAAATTATATTCAGTAAAGAAGCCTTCCATATAGCAATTTTACTTTCAGGGGAGAAAATTTCAAAAACATTAGGGGGAAACATGGAGAAATAGAAGAAATGGAAGAGATTAGAAACAAGGCTAGAACAAATGAGGATCATGCAAACTTTGGGAGACAGGTGTGAAAGACAGGAGGGAGAGAGAAGAAATAAAAATGAGAACTGGACAGAACAACAGTCACAAAAACTAGAAACTATGTTCACATTCATATAAAAACAAGAACAAACAAGAAAAAACAAAGAAGAAAGAAAATAAATAAAGAAAATTTAGAAAAGAAAAAAAAAATTTGTACCAGGAATCAAACTCACAACTTCATGTTTGACAAGCAGGTGCTGTGCCACTGAGTGCTGTGCTGTGCCACAGGTGCTGGGTCCCAGTCCCTCAAAGAAGAAAACCTATTTCAACGTGTGACCCTGATGCCACTGGTAGCCAGTGGGCAGACAGAGTCCAGATCCACGTCAGTCAATCCCAGTAAGCCAGCAGCAGCTCCACAGTGGTGCAGAAGATAATCCCAGCAAGACTGCACCTCTATGTTCTCTGAAGTTCAGGCTGGCCTCAGACTGCAAGGCTGGAAACAGACCCACCCATCCCGCCCACCGCTGTCCCTGTGCCTGACATGTTTTTGAACTCACCTAGGAGCCACTAGGGGGAGCCAGCAGCCACTATGAATCCCAAACTTACTTGGCCTTTCTCCAATATGGTCCCTAGCCAATCGCTTTCTCTTGTAGGAGGTCTAAATAGGACAATTAACCAGCCACCACATTCCAGTGCATCCACTGCAGTCTACCATGTCCACTGCTCTGCTCCACTAGTGCTCTTCTCTGTGGAGTCCTCTGGGGTCACCAGAAGTCACCATGAGCCTGCATTTTCAAGCCGTCCCTCCATGCAGGCCCAGGGAGAAATCTGGGCTCAGAGAGAAAGCCTTGCCTGCCTCCTCCTTCTTTTTCCTTGAATTTTTTCTCTTTGCTCTCCCTGTGGACTTCAGTTCTCACTTCAGATGCTTCCTAGGTCCAAGGGATCCACTTCTTTCCTCCTCTTCCTCTTGTGTTTGGACATCAAATCTCCGAGTGTCTTTCTCTGCTACTCATTACTCCACCATTGTCTGGGAAGTCTAGAAGTAGTACTTTTCATGAAAAATTTTTTCCTGATTATTTAGAAAAATCCTGTTTGACACAAAACAATTTTTAAGTCATCTTCCACAAATATCTGTTATACTCTAAGCTTAATTACACAAGTTTTTAAATAAGATAATCACTTTAAAGGGAAAAATGATTTCATATATATTTTTAAAATCTGCCTTATCTGCTTTGATTTCTGTAAACAAATGTTTTTATTCCATGTATGTTGTCTTCTAATCTCTCTAATTAGCCTTAATTTAATCTCCTTAGCATTATCTGGTAGCTGTTAGATGAATTTTTCTTGCTTTCTTACCTTTTCTAAGGTTTTTGGGAGTAAATCATCATGTGTGTCCATTTAGTCCTTGATTTCTGAAACTCTGTTTTCACATTGGTCATTTTTGCTTTTTAAAAGAATCAACAGAAGGAGAGCGGCCCCCAAGACCCACCCACGGCCATGGTGGAACCCAGGAGGCTGCACAAAGAAGCAATTCGCCCGCTGTCTTGGTAAGCGCCTCCCTCTGGCATGAGCTAGGAGGAGACCCTGTAGTGTCTCCTGTGTGCCTACTGGTGCATGGGCTTGGAATCAAACATCCCAAACCCCCCTCCTCCCATTAGCAACTAGGGACAGAGGTCTGAGCATCTCTTGGCAGGATGACTGTATGCAATATAGCAGATAGGGGGGTCTCCTCTATCTTCTCTTTGAAAGCAAGTGTTGTTTTCAGTTTTGTTTCATTATGATTAATTGCTTTACTCTATTCAATATTCTCTTTTGATTGCTTTTATAATGTTCTGTCTTTGGTTTGATTTTGCTATACCTAATTGACCAGACAACTATTATGAAGATTATGAGATATACTATGGTACCTATTACTGTTATCCCAGTAACCTGCTGTGAGTTTCTGTACCAGAGTCACTGCACTGTCTCAGTTGGCTTTGTTCTGTCTTGTTCTGTTGTATTTCTACTACCTTCAAAAAAAATTTAAAAAAAAAACAACAGAATTTTTTGTCTCCAGAATTTGTAGTTGGAATTTTTTATGGGCTCTATTTCTTTGAAAAATTTGTCATTCACGTTTTGAACTATTTTGGTCAGCTCTTCTAGTTTTTAATATATTTCTCCCATAATCACAATCACCAGTTTGCTTCATAGTTTCACCATCAACTTGGTATGTCCTCTGAACTCACTATTTTTCTTTCCTCCTTAATCAATTCATACTTCTCGGCTGTCGGTGTTTGCCTTCCTCTCCATTGGTTGTCCTTGGGCCTGCTGTAGGAGCACTGAGAGACTTTGGAGTCATTTTGTGGGCTTGTTTTTTCATTTTCTTGCTTTTCTTTTTCTTTCTTTTTTGTTGATATTTAAGGTCAAGTAGAGTAAAGATAGATTGTGGCTGATGTTAAGATCTTTTTAGTTACGTCCTGTTTTCCAGTGATGCATTTTTAGCTTTGTGTGTCCGGGCATATAGTTTAGAACTTCAAGCTATTCAATGTATTTGGAATGGTCCCTGTCACAGTGGCTTAAGGAGAAAATTTCTACTCATTATTGTATCATCCACGGATCCAAGCCTACCTCAAACATGAACATTAAAACTTATTATGCGACCCTTATCCTTTTATCAGTACATACCTCTTCCAGACTATATTATACTGCTATGTATTTTTCTTCTTTTTTCTTTTATTTGTCTTTTTGAGACAGGGTCTCTCTATGCAGTTTGGACTGGCCTTGAGCTCACTTTGTAGCCCAGGCTGGTCTTGAACTCACAATAATCCTCTTGTCTCAGCCTCCCAAGTGTGTATTTTTCTTCTGTAATGTCAGAAATGGGAAGAGGAGGGGAAGGAGAAAAGAGAGGGTACATCAGTGGGAATGGTATGTTTTCTATTTTGTTTGGGTTTACCCTGATGTATCTGTAAATGGTATTGTTTGATTGGTAGAACTGGGTAATTCTTATTCTCTAATGCAGTTATGCCAGCCCCAGTATTTATTCCACTGGATAGGTAGAAAGGAGGCGGTGGATGACAAGGAGGCACGATGATGAGGAAGAGAGAACAAAGACTAGAGAGAAATACTAAAATAAGGAGCAGGCCAAAGGGCAAAACCTTGGAAATTAACTGCAAAATACCAATAAAGAGGCAGCAACCTAAAGCAGAAAAAATTCAGAGAGAAAAAAGAAAGAAAAACAGCCAAGCTCACTCAAATCCAACAAAGATATCAGGGTACAACAGCTACAACAGCCCAAATAAAAGTAGAAATAAAAATAAAAACCTTAACACAGTTATATCATTAACTCAGAGTTTCTACCCAGCTCCCTCTACACAGTGAAGGATTCTGATTCCCAGGGCAGCTTCCCTCTGTGGGCCAGATGGTGATCTGCCCAGACCTGCGAGGGCTGTTGCTCTTTGGAGCATGTGTTTTGGCTGCAAGCTGTGCCTTGGGCCCTCAGGCGTGGTCCCCTGCAGGCCTCTCTGGATCTGATAGCCCCATTGACTGGAGTGGGCTAAAGGTCCTGAACATTCCAGTGCTTGTCCTCTCAGTCTCCCCACAGAGCCTGGTCTCCCCTACCTGGCTGAGAGTCCCCTTTGTCAGGGCGGGGTGGTAGGCAGAACTTTACTCCATCTCATGCCTGCCTAGCTCTCACAGCTGCCTAGCACAGCACCTTCTCTGTTCCGCCTCTGCTGAGTTGCTGTCTGTTTTGGGCACCTGTTAACTCGGCTCTCACCAGTCTCTGTTGGACTCTGTTTAAGGTCTTTGTTAGAGATCCAGTTTTCCTTGTCCTCTGCAATCTTCAGCTAGGACTTACTGGTGCATCCTGGGAAGTTATGGGTAGGGTACTGAATGTTTCACATTGCAACACTCCCCTTGTATGTGGGAAGATTTTTTTCCTGTGTCAGGCAAGACTTCTGTCTTCCTAGCGTCCTGCTGCCCACCTGTGCCGGAGTACACTTTTTCCTAAGATGTAGATGCATCCTATTCATCATTGTACTGAAGTGCTATTGTTTACTTGCTGCACATGCATAAGCTGCCTGCTGGTGCTAGGAACCTATTTTTTTTTTAAGACAGGGGTGTATTCTGCTGGTTGCTAATGTTATAATGTTATTTGTTTCTATAAGATGCCAGTATGTGCCTCTGGGTGCAGTTGCAGGAGTGCTATTGTTTACAGTTCACAGTGAGTGGATACATGGGTTGATGGAAATTTGTTCTGTCCTCTTCTACTTTTGGATTCTCTGTACTGCAGAGTTGATTATGTCCCATCTCACAGTGCCCAGTGGGGAGGACAAAGTGACTGTGACTCGATCCAATCAGCCAGGCTGTCACTGAAGAGCTGTTTCCCTTTCTCAGTCTGATCCTCTCCCGAGATGGCTTTTATGCTGGGTCTGTTGTGGGGAGTAAGGCACTGTGATCCAGGAGAGATCTGGATTCCCCTGGATTTCTAGCATGCTGGATTTGGGTCCAGCTGCATTTTCTTTTTATTTATCCTCCTGAATCTAACTTTTATCTTTCACTCTCACCTCAGGGTAGCTGATGTCTCCAGCATCAATTTGGAGACAGCCACCCTTGCTGTTGTCCCCTAGGTAGCTATCTTTTTTTTTTTTTTATTTAAAGAGAAACAAAAGCATGTAAAGGGTAGAGGTAATACAGAATTCAAAAAAAAGATAAACAATAAGAAATCACTAGTTAATAAATTACATATTTCTTAGAAATAGCTGTTCAAGTTACAAAATTGAAGCATACAAAGTAGAGAGTCAAACAGTGAGAGTGTAAACAGCTAGACATGCATGAATCTCTATGTGTATTTCTATCCTTTCTGTATTAGAGGGAAAAACAAAAATTTGCAAGACAAAACAAAACAAATTCTTATAAAAACATGAAACCAAAAAGTCATATAAAACCACAGTACAAGGGGATCTACAATGATTACTGTGTTGTGTCTTATTATCTTCAATAGAATGTCTATATCATCAGTCAAAATTGAATATAGCAGTATAATTGAGTATGGCAGTAAACAACAATATTAGTAAAAATAAAACATTGTAGACAGTATAAAACTTCAAAGGTAGGTAATAATCAAACCACAGTGGATATTCTAGTGGATCTTGTCATCTTAAGTGCAGTTGACTATACTCTCAGACTTGATACTATCAATCATAATAGCTTTGAATAAAATCTATCAATACAAAACAGCAATCCAATAAACCAGGTTAG